>QFFA01002030.1:0-16170 GCA_003316565.1 Russula foetens | reverse complement strand
CATATTTTTTTGCACGCCACCCTGCACCAAGAACACCGGTCTCGTGGGCACCCGTCGGCCGCGGGACGCCTTTGTGAGATTCGGCACGGGCACGAGCGCACCCAGACGACAAGGTCGAGTAGGGCACACGCTGCCGTTGCGCCGTGAGCGAGTCTGCGATCGGGATGTCCGGTTGGGCAGAAAGTCGCCATCATCGTCGCCATCTGGGCTATCCGAGGGCTCGGCAGTATCACTCTCGCCAGACTCGCTCCCCAAGTCTTCGTCCGATTCCGGGCTGAAATACACGACCTGCTTGGGAGCAGTCGAGAGCATCTCCGAATGCGGCTGCGGTTGAGTAACAAACAGCCGCTGAGCGTCGGATTTCGACTCTGACCACGGTAGTTGACCGGGGTTCAAAAAACCGGATTGGGGCAGGTCGAGGTCAACGAAGTTCATGCTGGGGCCGGTGGTGAAGCTGATGTCAAAGGGGTACTCGTGTGGAAGGTCGGCAGATATATAAAGGGTGTTCTGGTACGAGTTCTCTGACGGGGTGTAGACGAGAGGGTACGTGGACGAGAGAAATGGGGAGGCATGACGTGCGAATGGGGCGCTAGCAGTGGCTGCCGTCATATTGGGACGTTGTTGGTGGGGTGGGGTGTGGGGGGTTCGAGGAAGGAAGAGAGATGGAGTGGACGGTTTGGCCTATAAGAGCAGGAATGGAGATACATGCTGGATGAGAATGAGAGAAGGGAAGATGCAGGTAGAACGCTGGCGTCGAATGGTCTCGATTTCCTTTCTCTTCTCTGAGTGGGGCGCGGCAGGCGGGGTGGGCCTGGAGCTGGGTTTGAATTGGACTGGTGCAACTGGGCTAATGGGGGAGGAGGCGGAAGGAACGAACAGTACTAGTACTAGTGTTGGGTTGGGGCGATTTCGGGCGGGATTTGGAGGGATCAGATGACTTCCAATAATGGTGCGTTGGTTGGACGATTTCGTGGGGCAGGGAAGTCGTACGACTCGGAGGCAAGTATGTAAGCCACAGTATGTACGCGGTGCCCAAATTCGGACACACTTGGACAATCAACAATCAACATCATCCCATCCACCATCCATCGTCATCCAGTCGGTCAGTGGCGCAGAGCGCCCAGGCTCCTGTCACGGAAAGACCGCAGTCAATGCTGGACATCTTCCAGTCGGTCTCTCTGGAAATCCATGCAAGTGAGCCATGGTGAGAGGGTTTCAACCAACAACAGTATGTAGGCAAGGTCATCGGTATTGTCCCTGGGTAACTGACGAATCCAGCTTTGTATTTCATCCAATTCCGATTCCGAAATTGTGTGTTAGAACGGCGCAACCAGAAAATCCTCTTTCGGCAGTCAGTGGCAGTGTCTGGCCTCGAAGTGTGGACTCCGCCTGTGTCATGTCACTTCCCCATCAAGTGTTTCATTCTCGACACCGATGTACTCTGTGGCCGCTCATTTCGATTCTAATGTCCTGCGTTCAGTCGTCGAACACGTCTTCATGCCCCCAGAGCTTCCCCAGGCCCACCCAGGAAACCGGACCGAGTTCAAAACGAACGAGGCACTTTGTATTAACCTTATCAGAGCTGCCCGAGACTTCCTCCAAAGCCTTCCCCCGTCGCAATCTCCTTCATTGGTAAAGATGATAAAGATGATAGACTTGGTTCGTCGTGCTGCAAAAGCCCCATTCAAGGAGGATGAGCTCCAGCGTACGCTGTCAGACATGGCCACTGGAGGTACGGATAGTTAGGTTGCCCTTTGTTCCGTCTTTGATTTGACCATACTCCATTAGACGTATTTTGCATGCATATCCGTGCGCAAAATGCTGCTCTCATTGTGCGTAGGCTTGCCACGCCTGCTTTCGTTCAATTCGAGGTGTTCGAAGCTTCGCCAAGGATTACAGCCGTTATGACAGCCGAAGGAAAGCTCCTTTGTTCGTACCCAGGACCCGCAATACATGTCCCCGTGGATACTTTTATGGACAAATGCTTTCTCCGGGAGCTTTCCTCCTTTCTTGTCCAAATGGACGTTGATCGCTTGGATTCCACTCCGATCACCTCATCGGCAGGCTCCGTTCATCCCAGGTATATATCGGAGTTATTGGTGGGAATTCTCAGGGGATACGGCCTTCCAGCAGTTGTGGATCGCATCACAAAACGTATAGGGGACGAAGTCTTGAAGGATGGTTCGCGCATGCCATGGAAAAGGTCTCCATTATGGCTCATACTCAGAGTATCCCTCCAGACTTCCCTCCATGCCAGCAATATATACAAACCTTTCATCTTATTCTTTCACGCCCATCTTCTCCGTACTTGCATCCACCGAAATTTCCCGAGCGAGTTGCTCTTCGCGATGAGGGCTAAAATGTCTCGGCGCCTCTCCAAATTGGGAACTTCTATACCACATGACATCTGCCAATTCGTTTACGATACTGCAAAGGAAGCCGAGGCACTTCTCTCAAGCAGATGGACTACATTCCAGGCTTTTGGATCGATCCGTACAACGCCGGACCTCAGTCAACTCGATTTTGTCGCGGATTCAAACATCTCCCTTAACAACTCGAACGACTACCTTACCAAGATGCTTGGCTCGGCCTCAGCAAGCTTCACACAGAGTCTGTTTAGGCCGCCCCATACAAGTCGCTTCTATGACACATACGACTTCACTCGATTTGCAAATGGCCGACTTGCAACGGCGATTGCCGAAGATAAGCGCATCGCAATCGCAGATTTCGAGCTTTCTGTGGAAAAGAATTTGGAGTCATGGGTCACATCCAAAGACAATGACCAGTATCCTTCGGACGTGATTGCTTCGTGGATTGCTTCGTGTATACAACAATACTATGCTGGTGCCAAGGATCACTATGGAGCGAATCCCGAAGATGTTTCCATTATGATTCTGACCATCATGGATCTTTGGGTTGCCCTGGATAGAGTCGTAATTCAGGCGTATTCCCTATTGAAGGAATACTCTCCCGAAATTCCTCCCAACTTCCTTCATTCTTTACTCCTTCATCGATCGTCAGCCTTGAAACGCGCCTTGGACATTGAAGAGTATCTACGTCAACGACACAACGAGGCCCTCGGAGTTCCATCCATCTTCTCAAACGGCGCCGATGATTCTTGTTTCGCTGTGAGGTACTATCGTACCTCCGAAACCCTTCAACGCCTCTATGACGAGATAAACACGCATGCTCAGCAAGAGCGGAAGGCGCAACAGGCTGAACTGGCGACTCTAAATCAGAAATCTAAGGCACTTCGGAAACAGGCTTCGAAGATGGAACACGAACGATCCTACATTTTGGGCCATGAAATTCACAGCACAACTTGCCAGAAATGTCAGCTGGAAAGTCAAGCGAGCGATCTGAAAATCCTTATCCCTGAATGGCCACTACCCAGCTCGACTGCGCGCGCACGACTGGTAGTGTTTGAACTGTCTCCTCCTCGCGCGTTTTCTGCCTGGCGTGATATAACTTACATGATTCTGCGGGATATCGGTATGACTTCGGTCCGCGATTCAGACGATCAGCCTAAATTTCTTTTGGATTCTTTCCCTGGCCTCCAGCGGTGGGCGATACAGTATGATCAATCCCACCGATTGACTATTGGTTCGACCACGAACCCGTCATCGGGTCGAGTGGTTGAGATTCCTGCGAGCGAAACATTTGCTTTCGGTCATACAAGTGAAGAATTATCATTTGGTCTATTTGACCGCACTAGTACATCTTGGGTTACTGGCTCGTTCTCCAATTCCAAGGTCTCAACGCTGTGCACACCCCCCATCCCCGGGTCAGGCCCGTACAGGAGCCTTCATCCTTTCATATCCAGCGTCGAACACACGCCAAATAGAATCATTGCGGCTCAGGCTGATTGCCCTGACGAAATCAGCCTACACGAATTCATTGCATTCTCTGGTTTGCGCAGTGGCCCACGTCTACAGTGGTTAAACATCGCAAGAGAATTGGCGTCACCTTCCCTCTCTTTTCGTCGCGAGGAGGTTCATACCTTAATCACACAGGCAGCTTGGCAACTTGGTCCCCTGTCAAATGGCGCTCGAGAATGGCACGTAGATCTCAGTATTTCCAGCTTCACAGCGGTCCTCCTACACGAACTGGAATGCCTTCTCGAAAAAATAAGGAACAATTGGCTAGAGGAGGTCACTGTGCGAACCATTGGTGCGCGAGATTCCTCTGACCCCCATTTTTGTCTCATTTTCCCACAGCTCTTATCTGCTGCCGTCTTTTAGCCTCGACACTGGACCCTGATATTTGTCGGCGGGCGTGTGCGCTGTTGCGAGAGGCTCGGAGTGTAACGTATCGATGGATGGGGGAAATAGGCATTAAGATAGACTCTATGCAAGACGAAATCACCCGCGCAAGCTTACGACACCGACTGTGTATGCTCGCCGCAACGTGCTTTTCAACTTTCGACGTATCCTCGGAACACATCCCCGCTGCTCTAACCAGTGAGGAAGACTTTTCTGTCGCCATACAATCCGCGGTGATCGTCCATGACAACACGCCACCATCTCTCTCGGATGAAAACGCACTTTATCTGACACGGATGCTTAGTCGCCATCTCCGGCTACTGCATCACTTGGAGCCTGTTTTTAGCCAATCAATGAACCCTTCCCTCGGTCAAACAATATTGTTGCATTCGGCTGGTTTTGACCGCGCTCTTTCCCACTTGTGGCTAGGTTATCATCAGCCCAACTTCTCGAATTGGAAGGCGCTTCCTAGACCGAAATCTCGGTGGATATTCTGTGTAACAGAGAGAGGGAGGGATGTAAACTACGACCTTCTATCCGGAGAACTGCTCATCGGTGGAAAACGATTGGGAAGGCTTCCGCAAGAGATAGTGGAGCACCCCACATACGCGAGCCTACTTGGCACAGTGAGTGACCAATGTTATTTTTTTCCCGCCCTGTCGGACGTTTCCTCAGACATGCCTTTAGAGGACTTTTGACGTGGCGCCCGCCGGCATCCCAGGAATAGACTATGTAACACGATCCACCATGTCTGGGTATCAGGTAAAGAACTAGCATAGTCCAACACTTTGGTATTGAATAAAGCCAATTCCAGATCCTATTTTCATGGAATAACGGGGATTTAATCTTGCAAGTGCGGAAATTAGGAGAGTCGCAAATCTTACAACTCATACCGCGATCGATTCTTCTTGGCGATTTTCCAACATGTCTTATCGACGGATATATCCATTGGCTCGACACGAGCACTGGCGAACTGGAATTTCGTCCGGTTGAATCCCCGTGGACGCCAAGGTCATCTAATTGGCGGCTCTACATTCGTAAAGCTCGGCAGCCTGGCGCTCGCCGCGCTATCCTCCAGAAGCGTTCTCAAGATAATTCCCTGATACGAGCCATCGACATTCGTTCGAAGACGTTTGGCGTGTTCTCCAGCCTGCTGTCCAGTATAGAATCCCTGGCACATATTATGGTCATGCACACTACCCAGACGGTGGAGGTTTCCCTTCCTCGGTTTCGTCTATCATTTTTTGTCAACGCGAATTGGGAGCTCGAATGTCGAAGCATTTCCGGCTACGTTGTGGACAACGCCCAATCGTGCGGCACAATGTTTGGCCTGAAAAGCAAACTTATCTTGTGCCCCAGCTTTGAGAGCTCCAAGGTGCCTCTAATTCCACGACGAGTCATAATCCCACGAGGGGAGATTTCCTTCTGTACAAATGGGGACTTCGTCAGCGTTTCAATAAATACCGACGCCGAGCAGCAGGTCCGGTGGCACGAATACACGATTGACACCGATCTTGGACGTCTCACAAGTAACTCAAGCTTGGGTTGCAAACTGTACCAATGTTACTTGCATGCACTAACGAGTCATTGTCTTCCTGATCCATTACTTGGTCACACCGGAACAGAAGAGGCGCTGTACATGTTGCGAAGCGCCTCTTGCAGATCCTTTCAAAGACTTGATGTCCAAGAGGCACAGCTACTGGAATCGATTAGCAACTTGTCGCCAATCAGAGTTTACTATTCACGGCATATACAGTCGATGGCCACCGTAAAGTGGAATGACCTCCCAGCACTGTCCCAACATCATGACTTCTTTCCCGCTGCACGCTCCCTCCTTGACCATGCTCGCACGTTGGAGGCCTTCTATCCTCCATCCACTAGTTTCAACACTTCCAGTCGCAATCAGACGTTGTTGAACCGGGCAGCTTGCCGAAATAAATTATATTACCCATCGGACTTGCACAGCTTGGGGAATTCATCGTCCCACGATGATGTCGAGTATATGTCAAGGGATGTTTCCGATCACGGGACCGGTGAACAAGTGGCCTTCCAAACATCGTGGTCCTTATGGAATGCGAAGCCCCTTCTTGACGACACGTTGCCCAAACTCTGGGATATCATGAAATCATGGGATTCACTTGGCCCTGGTAGTAACGAGATCTCGTTACGATACAGTCCATACTGGCTCGAATTTGATGCTGCACGGGACTGGCTTGCTATCCGCCACCTCATACGCTGGTCGGCAGTGCGACGCCTTCGAAACTTGAGAATTGAGTTGACTTTCTCCCTTTCTTCTGCGGCCTATAGCAACTCCAAATATTCGAACTTTATCCCCTATATAGTTAATCACGCTCTGGTAAGACGTTGTTACAACCTCGTCATCCCACCGGACCGTGTTTATACACTCTCAGACGGAATAACCCCGGACCTCACGCGTGTCAAAGACTTGGTATCCAAATCTGCTCTGCCCATGTCCTCAACCCTTCCGCATCACTTAAGAAGGGGAAGAACAGCACAGGATGTCGTGTCATTCTTGCAGGTGGAACATGATGAGGCCGTCAAGAACGAATCGTTAGTAGTCGCGGAATCGATGATGCATCAATGGCCAAACTATCAAGCCGTTAATGTCCCCGAACGGTGGTTCAACAGGTCTGATTGCCATGAACACGTCAAGAGATATTTCCAATCAATCTCGGAAAATATCCAACTTAGGAAACATGTGCTACAGTTACAGGCAACGCAGGACATTGAGGGTATCCCTATACCTACGCCCACGATCGTGCCATATACGTTTTCACCCCAATTCATAACTAGCCCCTCAAAGGCATTTCCATGCTCACTTGGTGATATATTGGTGTCCCAGACCAATGTCCCGACACTATCTCCAGGGAGAGCACCTGCTTTTCAAGACTTCGCCAACCCTGCCGCTGCAGCAGCAGAACACATCCCTCGACGGACTGGCGTAGACAGCCTCGAAATCCTTATCGAAGAGCTCCAGTATTCTGGACAGACCTTGCTACAGCTCTACGGAAATGAGTTGAGTAACAGCCATCGCGAGCTATTGGGGGGGAACGCCACCCAGTTTGCACAAGGCGCAGTTCCTTCGCACAAGCTCCTGCTCCTCTACCACAAGGAGTGTTCTCGCAGGAAAGACGAAATCTTTTGTGAAATTTCGGCGGCCCTTGCACCGTCTCAAAACGTCGAAGAAACTATCCGTATTGCTGGGATCTGGCCCCGGATAACACCCCGATCCATACTTCGTCAGTTGGCCCGAGATCGCATCAGCACACTTCCTGATCAGTGGAAATCCGTGATTGTACACTACGCAGTCTCTTTCCTCGAATACCAGCAGTCCCTGCGCCTTGTGGAGCTTTCTTCGAGAGAAGATTGTGAGAACCTCCTATATGAAATCCAGGCCCTTGGCAACGATGTCTTAGCGGAATCGACGCCAGATTGGTTGCTGATCCAGGTTCGTCTCTTCGGAGCCATAAAGAAAGACTTTGAATCATGACCATCACTTCTCAGATTGAGGCGAATTTCGTAGTTCGTCCAGTTCAGCTAGCCGTCACCCGAGAAATGATTTCTCCGACCTCTAAGCGGAATATATCTCTCCAACTCAACATGGGAGAGGGCAAGTCGTCTGTCATTTTACCTCTCGTTGGTTCGACTCTTGCCAATGGCTCAGATCTTGTGAGGGTCGTGACACTCAAGCCTCTCTCAAACCAGATGTTTCAATTATTCGTTAACCAGCTCTCCGGCTTGGCCAATCGACCGATTTTCTATGTTCCGATCTCTCGCCGTCTCCGCGTGGATATCTCTCTGGTCCGAACTATCAAGGATCTCTTTGAACAATGTGTCGCAAAGGGTGGTATTCTAATCATCCAACCTGAACACATTCTTTCTCTCAAACTCTTGCACATCGATACACTTTTAAAGTCGCATGGAAACAGCGAAGGACGTTCGACAGCCGATGAACTGGGTGCATTACGTGACTGGCTTGCTAGTGTATCGCGCGATATTCTTGACGAGAGCGATGAAATTCTCCACGTGCGATACCAGCTTATCTACACTGCTGGAGAGCAGATGCCTCTTGATGACCACCCCAATCGATGGTCAACGATACAACAAGTCTTTGGCAGGTTGCAAGAACTCGCTGTGAATTTACATGCGAAGTTCCCGATGATGTTTGAGATTGACACGACAGTCGGAGAGTTTCCAATCATACACATACTCGATTCCGCCATCTTTCATCGTATCTCTTCACACATCATCAACCATGCCCTCGCAGGAGGACTATCTAACCTCCCGCTCGGCTCGCTCCCACCACTAATTCGAGAAGCAGCTCGACGCTTCATGACACAAAGGGAAGTCTCGGACGTGGATCACGAGTTGGTTCAACGGCACTGCAGTGCCACAGGAACTACCTTATTCAACGGAATCCTTCTACTCCGTGGGCTCCTGATGGAAGGTGAAGGAGTTCTTTGCTACGTACTCAGAGAGCGACGCTGGAAAGTAGATTATGGTCTCGATCCCAACAGAACATTGTTGGCTGTGCCATATCGAGCTAAGGTCTGTTATATCAACCTCACGCCAGAAGTTGGCTGACCATGAACGCAGGATGTACCAAGCCAGAGAGCCGAGTTCGCTCACCCAGACGTTGCTATTGCACTAACTTGTCTCAGCTATTACTATGGCGGCTTAACAAAGGACCAGGTCCTTTTGTGCTTTGATTTGCTAGTCAAACTCGATAATCCGGAGATGGAATACGAGCACTGGGTTGAGTTAGGACAGATTCCCCCTGTCGAGTTGCGCCAACTCAACGGGGTGAACTTAGAGGACGAAACACAAGTGAATGAAATTCTTGTGCCGTTCTTCTCGGGAAATAAAGGAGTGGTGGATTTCTACCTGTCGCAAGTTGTCTTTCCCCAAGCCGCACGAGAATTTCCGTCGAAACTTCCAACATCTGCCTGGGATCTGGTGGAAGAGAAGATGAACGTTACCACAGGCTTCAGTGGCACGAATGACAACCGCTACCTTCTGCCCACATCGATCGCCCAGGAAGATCCCAATTTTGTGCTGGGCACAAACGCGCTTGTTTTGCAAAACCTACTTCGGCCGGAGAACGACCATTACGAGTGTACGGAAGGAGACAAGGGCGAGCGAGAATCCGCACCTGCGTTCCTGAAACGTCTAGTCAAGCAAGACCCCGAAATCAGGGTACTTTTGGACGTAGGAGCCCAGATGCTGGAACTGCAAAACGAAGAGCTCGCACGACTGTGGCTTTCTTTCCGACCAGATATCTCCGCAGCCATCTTTTTCAATGACTCGGATCATCTCACTGTGGTCACACCGGACGGCACAATGGAGCCATTCATTTCATCTCCTTTCAACAGACAGCTCGAAAAGTGCATCGTATACCTTGACGACGCTCACACTAGAGGGACGGATCTCAAGCTTCCTCGAGGGATGCGCGCAGCAGTCACTCTGGGCCCAAAAGTAACTAAGGACAGATTGGTGCAGGGTAAGCTGATAAAGTACCGAAATAGAACCGAACTGACTGGCACAAAGGTTGTATGCGAATGCGTCAGTTAGGAAATGGCCATTCTGTGATGTTCTTTGCGCCAACAGAAGTCGACCATCGCATTCGTAGCCTCATTCCCAGCGGAATGGCCTCTGGTGGTTGCATCCGGGTGCTAGATATCGTTCGTTGGGCCATTTACGAAACTTGTGAAGACATTGGGAATCGCCTCCCGTACTGGGCTCAGCAGGGTCTCGACCACCGCAAGAGGTCAGCGGCTTACGAGGAGTACAGATCAACTGGTAATTCAGAAGTTTTGCGAAGCACCTGGCTGCAACCTGAATCGCAAACCTTGGAAGAAATGTACTGGAAAACACCAGTTGCCAAGATGTACCCTGAGATAAACAGTATCCCGGCGTTATGTGAACGGATCAAATGGCTTGGTTGTACGAAGCTGGTAAATGTGAAGATGGCAGAAGAGCAAGAACGCGAGGTGGATCACGAAGTCGAGCCGGACCATACAACCGGAAGAAAGCATCCACGCCCTCCGAAGATCCGACCGGCGGACCACATCATTCATGAGGACATCCGCGAGTTTATCGAGACAGGAAAACTTCCCGAGTCCTTGACGCATATATCTCCACTCTTGGCACCTCTCAATATGGTCGAGGCCTTAGATTTGGCACCCGAATGGTCCCCCTCTCCATTTGCCACAGCAGATTTCACCACCACCATCCTTGGTTCCGGTAGGGTGAGCCTCACAGAATACCTCCGCCCGGTCAATTGGATTCTTTCAAGCGGGTCAGGGAAGGACAGCATCGTCGTTGTAATCAGCCCGTATGAAGCAAATGCGCTTCTTCCTGTCATCCGCGAGAGCAACAAAGTCAGGCTACACATTTATGCCGCACGAGTCGCATCCTCTATGCGCTCCTTCTCCGATCTCACATTTTACTCCATCCCGACCTCACCGGCTACTCCATGGTCGACACCTGCACACGTCAGAACACTTTTGAATCTATTCGCAGGGCAGCTCTACTTCGACTCTATACAAGAATATGAGAGGGTATGTGTGCTACTTGCACTGTCGATGGCACATCCCGGCGCGACGTACAGTGACAAAGACGGGTTTGTGCCACCCGAGCATCGCACCGGGAAGGAGTCTCCATTTGCAAGAAGCATGATACCTATATTGAAGAAACTGATAGGGCTACGACGAAAAGGCATGGACTACTCTCGAACACAGCTGGGGCAAATATTGAACGGCAAACCGTTAGGTGACGAGGCACTCTGGGAGATGTCTATGTAATTTCGAGTACACACATCTACTAACTATTTATTGCACCATGTACTATAGAGCGCACCTGGAGGCCGTCGCAATTTCATGCGCCGGGAAAATGGATGGGGGATGATATTAGTGCGTCAACGTACAGTATGTACAATGTGAATGTACTAAGAAAAAAATGGTAGGAAATTGTACGAGAAAAGGGGGATAAATACTTGTCATACTTTCATGCCGTTTGGTGAACCCGAGTCAACGTAAGAGCGCATGCGGATCGGCCTAAAGCCCTAAGGTGTCCGATTTTCATATTGCTCGAATTCCCCTGTAGGTGGATGTTGGTCGCCTGTCTCTATAGCATTGACAAAAAGAAGGAAGAGGGTGCCCCAACGGCTCAACGTAGCTAAGCAGATGCGTCCATAGTTGGACAGGCTGCTATCGCCCACCCGACGGCCTCAGTGCCCCAAAAAAGAGAAAGAAAAGGGTGATATCATTGTACCAAAAAAGGTTGAGAGTGTCAGAGGGAGCAGCGCAATCGAGAAAGAGAGTTCGAATATATTGGGAGGAGGTGCAGGGGGCACCAGCCGAGAATACCAGTGCCAGTGCGTGTCGCGATGGACCCGTGACTGGTGCGCTTGTCGTGTCGTGATCGGAGTAGGGAACGATTTGTTTGGGGGCCGGGACTGCAATGAGGGAGTGAGGAGAAAGGTCGCAGGCTGCTATCGGAAGGAATAGTGTGCGTGTGCGTGTTGTGCCGGTGTGAGGTGAGGAACGTGTTAGATTCGAGTTCAAGTTAAAAGTTGGAAACATTGGGTTCAAAGGAATAAAAATGGCCGCATACCTGACCACGCACGAAGTAGCCCTCATGAAATTGTCCTCAGAACAGTATACTGTATCCATCAAGTGCCAGGAAACGGCTAACTACAGCGGCACCGAAGAGATGCCTACGCATATCATCACTAAGACACATGCCTCACAGCCCGTGATCGGAAAACAAAAGGTTATCCTATGTTGATCAGATCAGCAACCCACAACCAAAAAGACGTAATCGTACGTAGGGAAAATCCAATGCATACAATGGTCAGAGAGACCATCCCATCAAAACCATCTGCCACCTGTGAATGGCCGCCGAATGGCAACCAGACCGCAAAATCGCAGAGGGATAAAGTGAGGGAGGAGGTTCCCCCGACGACACAAGCCAGTAGTGTAGCAGCAAGGTCATCGTATCTCCGGGTTGCAAGCAGAGCCCAGGAGGAACAGGGGGCGTCAAAAATAAGATAACCAGTGACAAGGGCTGTGCCCCCATAATAGTGGTTAAACTATTAAGAACAGATACTACACTTGATCTAAGCCAGTAAGGCCAGAGTGGTGAGGGATTTCGGGACGCAGGCAACGAGGCATTTATAGTCGGAGTCGGAGAGCACGCAGGGCACGGACCACGCGAAAGCGCACGGACCACGCGAGCGTGACTCGGAGATGGGCGCTCGCCTAACAGTGTCGCAAAATCGGGAACGGCCTTATAATAAACTGTCTTTATAATACTATTTTAACTGAATTATAACCGCTTTATTAATCCTGTCAACCAGTTATGGTAATTTTAAGTAATTATATGGGTCTTATCAAGGGCTTGTATTCCCGAGGTGGACTACAATGATAATATAAGTTGTCTTATGAGCCACATTATAGGAAATCTAGCCTTGGTTACCATAATTATAAAGCCTATTTTTATTACATCACCTTAAATCATTATATTGTGTTATAAGGCCTCCGCCCAAATTTGCGACAAGGAACCGCTGAGCGCCATTGGGCTGACTTCTACTGCTATACAGTAGACTCGATTGTTTTGATTCGTTCGCCTCGGCGGTTTCTGTAACCGTCTACCGTGCAATCGACTAGACGACTAATGTTTGCGAGCAGATATATGCGTTTTCTAATGTTACATGCACGATTGAAAAAGTCCGACCTCGCCAAATACACACGACCACCTCACGCATATCGCCTCACGTCCTCCGGAGTAGGCCCCACGGGTTCATCCGATGCGGCCAGGTTGCATTGATGGAACGCGCGTACTTGGTCCGGCTTGAATGCGCCAACGACAGTGTGCAGCACACCTCGATTGTGGAACAAGACGAGGTCCTTTTCCTTCCAGTCGTGAGGATACACCAACTAGTGAGTGATCAGTAAATTAAAGGGAGAGGAAACGTTTAACATGAAAAAACGCACATTCGGCGCGATGGCAGGGCGCTGCATCTTGTACAGCAGATCACGTACTTCCTTCAAGTCCGTGAGGCGGGTACCATCAGGGTAGAGTGCACCATCGCGCGATGCGCCTTCAGGGAGCGGATCGATGAGCAGCTCTTGCACTGCACAAGGATGGACCTGGAAATGCAACGCGCCAGTCACGGGGTTCTTCCACGTCTGCAATGCCCACAGAATCAGTAAGTGTGGCTACAGGTGAGGGGGAGCTAGAGAGAGCACGCACCACGGGGAATACCTTGATCTTGTCCTCTGACCACGGCGGGAGCTCACTCAAGGGAAGTTCCTTGCCCTCGCTCTCGATCGCGAGACCCGTGCTGTGGGCAGCCGCAGGAGCCATCCAGACATACGGATGCGGCGCATAGCGTATCCTGGCGCGGACAGCAACGCTCTGTAGCTCGCGCGGCAACATGTCGAACATTGTCTTGCCCGAGACGAACGCGGTCGTGCCTAGAGGGACGGGCAGCACGTCGCCCGTGCCGTCGTCGTAGCGGCACGTCTGCGGCGGGCCCTGCGGGACATGGATCGCATACAGCGTCGTCACCCTAGGTGGGGAGAGCTCGTAGAGCGCGGCGTCGATGTGCCAGCGGTAGAAGCGGGTGACGCCAGCTGCCGCGTCGGCGGGGGAGACGACCGACTTGTGGAAGGTGGTGTGGGAGGGATGCTTGAGCGCGGCGCTCTCGAGGCCCTCATGATTGTAGACGGTGCCGTTGCCGATGAGCTGCACCTGAGGCACGCGCGGGATGGTTTTGAGGTCCGGATGGAGAATTGACTTTACGGTCGTCTGGGTCTTATTATTGCCGTGTCCATATGACTCGGATGCGGGGTCAAACGCCTGAGGGTGAAGGTGAGAAAGATGACAGGACGGAGGATAGGCGTCAGCGCTTATCCGGCGTCATGTGTGGTGGACATGTGGGGGTTACGGTACCTTTGTCAACGCGTATTGCTGCTCTGGTGAGAGATTTACGTTTCGGAAGAGAAGGGCATCGTACTGGAAGGGGATAAGATCAGAGAATGTTCCATAGCATCAGCGCGGATGGATGGGACCTTGTAGAGCAACTGCTGAATTTCAGCAAAGTCGGATGAGGATAGATTGCCGGGATCGAGACCGATAACCTCCCTGCCAAAGTTGACAAACTTGGATGGATCCGCAGAGGGAGGGAGTGTGAGTGGAACGGTCTGGATGGTCATGATGGTGGTGGTCGCTGATAGAGAGAGAGTGTGTAAGTCCCACACATTACCTCTCTGACTCCCTATCGCCCGTCCGTCCGTCCATCCAGTTCCGTCGGCTCGGCTCATAACCCACAAATCGATCACGTGAATACTATTATGTAGCTCACATTTCCCACGGGCGACGCGACCACGGACGCGCTCTACCCACTGGCAAGCAGCAAACGCGTAACTTGCTTTACCTCCCTTCCCGCCTACCGTACCTCCCCCGCACAAAAAAAATGTACACCTCCAGCGCAGCCTCCAAAGCGAAGCGGCGCTCCCACGCGGCGGTAGCAGCAGCCGCCGCGTCCGCGCACGCGCGCCCCGAACTGTCGGACGAGCAGAAGCAGGAGATCAAGGAGGCGTTCGAGCTCTTCGACACGGACAAGGACGGCGCGGTGGACTATCACGAGCTCAAGGTGGCCATGCGCGCGCTGGGCTTCGACCTCAAGAAGGCCGAGGTGCTCAAGACGCTCCGGGACCACGACAAGACGGGTCACGGCCTGCTCGATTACGACGATTTCGTCAAGATCAGTTGCGTTTCTCTCTCTCTCTCTTAATTTTGTCGCGACGTCGTCACCCATGGAAACGCTGATGTGTTTTTCGTTCGTTCGTTTTTTTTCTGCAGTGACGGAGAGGATATTGGCGCGTGATCCGATGGAGGAGATTCGGCGTGCGTTTCAGCTGTTCGACGATGACAACACGGGCAAGATATCCATACGCAACCTACGGCGCGTCGCGAAGGAAATTGGAGACCGCCTCGAGGACGACGAGTTGTACGTGCTCTTTTCATCTATTTGTATCCCGCTGATACGGTCGGTCGGGTGAGCAGACAGGCGATGATAGACGAGTTTGATCTCGATCAGGATGGCGAGATCAACGAACAAGAATTTTTTGCCATCATGACGGACGACGCATAGTCGCGCTGTGCACACTTATTCCCTTACTTTACCACATGGTTGGTTGTTCTCTCTCCTCTTCCCTCTGTGCTACCAATGTATCACGTACAATATCCCGTGTTGAATCTCGCTTTGTCGTCCAATTTCACGTACCATTAATCTTTAACGATGGATATGAACGCACACACAGATATTAGGGGGCATCGTCAAAAGAAAGATAACATAGCAAAAAAGTATAAATGATGACTGACACTGGCGACGATGGCCAGCGAGAGCGCCATATAAAGTAAGACTACAAGGCGAGATAGAATAGGGAATACACATGGATGGATACAGACGAGCAGCACAATGGAAATGGCAGGTGCTGGACACAAGAGACAATTGGTAGAAGTACATGTGTGAGGGGAGAGGCGACAGAAAAAATGACCAGGGAAAGGGGGAAGTAGAGGGAAGCGTGGCATGACGGCGGCGTCGTAAAAGCAGGCGTAGTCGTGAAGGAGATGTACAACAACAATAATGTCCCTGCCCCGTTACGGAGGTTGCAGCGTCCCAGCGATACCTGAGCCCAAGTAGAGTAGACCAACGACATGAGAACAAAAAAGGGAAACGACGCAAGACTTTGGGGAAGGGGAAAGGTGATAAAAAGAAGCAAAAGGAGAAGACGACTTTCGTTAAGCTAAGCATGGGCGTAGGCGTGAAAAAAAAATGCAGAGCAAACATTTTGGTTATGGTTATGGGGGGGGAGCA
>QFFA01002027.1:14861-27698 GCA_003316565.1 Russula foetens | reverse complement strand
AAGCGGCTGAGAGACTGAGACTGGAGGTTTCGAAGTGGGGGCGGCCTCTGGGAGTGGTGGCGGTGGGGGCACAGACGGAACAGGAGGCGGAGGGGGTGGTGGAACACCCCCCTGGGCACGCTGGTTGGCAAGCCAGTCCCTGGCTTCAGTTCCGGCCGAGAGCCTAGTTCTGCTCATACGCATATCGATGGGGGCAGTCCGTTTCCGAAGGGGCGCCTTGCGTTCTGTATCCGCCTTCTTTTTGGCAATCGTAGGAGGGAGGACGTCTTTGTAATGATTGACGAGATCGACGAAGAACATCGTTGGGTGGCGATCTTGGACTGAGACGCTCGTCTCGACCCTCGGGCGGAGAATGGCTAGCACAACCCTCAGTCTGAAATAAATGAACAGTAACGGAAAACTCACTTCGGCCAAGGGACAATGCAAGTTTCGTTACAAAAACTTCATCGGTCTCTTCTACGTCAGTTTTATCGATAAGCCTACTGGAGAGTTAATGTCACGCAAACGATAGTGAAGGGGAGGGCTCACATCTTGAGATGAAGTACAATCGTGTCGAGGACATACAAATGAACTTTTGGAAGGTGAAGTAACGCCGTCTTGAGAGCCCCCAAGTGTTCGTGCTCATCTGTAGACTCTTTTTCTCCCTTGGCGGCAGAGCCGACTAAGACTGCTGTCAGTGGACTAGACATCAATATCACCAGTCGCCCACTAACCGTTGGGATACAAGCGACGCAAATCTTCCCAACCTTCCCAGAGAGCGATTGGGGGGTCCAATTCGAGTAACCATAGTTTCACGGCACTCGCTAGCACGGGAGCGTCATACTTGGTCACAATATTAGCTGGGATGGGTTGCTCGGGATGAACAGCGTTAAGGCTTTCGCGAAGATGGTGGACCGCAGGCAGAGGAACTTCGTAGATCCAGACCTTGCGTCTCTCTACGCAGCACCATGACAATGGGGTCCAGTACGAGTAAACGATAGACTCACCAGCATCATTCGACAGACGAGGGTATGCTTGAGTCAATCCATCCAAGAGCGCCGTCAAGACTGGAGGAACGAGGGGCTTGTCCGGAGCCTCGCCGTGTAAAGAGTTCCATCCGCCCTCAGACCATCTCCTCAAATCGATTCCAAAGAATACGTCTGATTCATCATGAGCTATGCTTTCATATATTTGTGGTTGCGGTCGGAATGGCCCGGTTCGGTACCGTTCGATGAACGCCGAAAGGTCCGAGTCGGGAAGATACGCAGCAATGTGGGATGCAGAACGCTCAAGAGGTGCTTCGAGAGCGCGGGGGAGGTTCGAGAGCGTTCCGTGGAACTGAAGTAGCACCGTTTTGACTGCTTGTAGACGCTCGGCCTCCCACCGTTGGAGTGCCCTCAAGGTGTCTTCGATCCGTTCCTCGAGGCCAAGGCGCTGCCTGTCAAGCTTACGCACGGCAATCCGATATTCCCGGTCTGCCGTGTCGGCGTCAAGTCTCGCACGCACGTGAAGGGGTTCTCCGTTCGAGTTCGCGGTGAGCGCTTTGGAGACAACATTGAGGAAGGTATTGGAACGTTTAATAAGGTTTCCCGCAACGGGAGCGAGCCTCGTAGGAGAGTGCGGGGTGTCTTTGGTTGGAGCTTTGCCAAGCTCGAACGCCTTTGGCCGGAACTGGTAGAAGGCATCGTCCAAGGGCTCAAAAGCGTTTCCAAGGTCCCCAATGCGTCGCAGGAGGCCATCACGCTCGGTAAGTTCCTGTGCCGCTTGCTCAGCGCGATCAATACTGCCATCAAACCCTTCAACGCTCCGATTGAGCCAGCTGACAAAATCTTCGCCCGTGAAGCATTGGTATTCTCCAACAATAGGGAAGCGTATCGTTCGCATCTCCAATTCGGAGGATGCACGCACAAGGAGGCTAGAGACAGCCGACGGTGAAAATGAGAGGCCCGCCAGAATGATGGGCTCCGGAGGTGCAGGGGGTGGCGGTGAGGATGAGGCCTTGACGATGGGCTCCGAGGAAAGTGGTGGCGATAAGGGAGGCGGTGAGTCGCTGATGACACTATCCTGAGGCTCCGCGACTGCTTTCCCCTTCCCTTTGTCGACCCTGGGGGGTTCCTTAACATCACTGAAGAGAAGTTGCGACTTCTCATCGCCATCATCGGCTAAATTTGCTGCTTTTCTCTGAATATCCTTAAATCTCTGGGCAATTCGTTCAGACACAGTTGCCGTTCTGACAGGTTTGTCACGAGGGGAAAGACGAGGCGAAGTGGTGTACTTGTCACCCAGTTCGACATTCGGTGCGAACTTGGCGCTGTGAGTTGACGTACGCATTAAGAAAGCGCGTGTAGGGAGTTGCTGCACTTACTCGTCTTCAGCTTCGTCTGCTTTGCGAACCTTTGAAAAATATGCATTCTTGAGCTTGAGGACCTACACGAGAGAGTTTCAAGAGGACGTCCAAGTAGGTCAAAAACTGCGCACCTCGGCTTGCGTTAGCTCATACTTCTTGACATATCCATCAATGACAGTAGCCCTACTTCCCTGGAGCCTCTCCTAAGGCAGGTCATGGATTGAACGACGCGAAGAAGTGGTATAAGCACTGTGACGCACGTGGTAACCTTTAGCCCATTCCTCGAATGGGTCCGCAACAAGGTGTTGGAGCTCGCGTGCGATTGATTTGTGAACACTACCTTGTTCGGCGGTCTCGGCCTGAATCCCGCGAAAAGCCATGAGCAGCGTTGCACCATCATCTGCGCTGAAGCCAGAGTCTGGGGCAAACGGTTCAGTCGCAGTCCTGCACGAGAAAGTTGGAAAGCTCGCCATAGACGGTGGAGGTGTCGATAGTTGAAAGAGCGACAGCAATGTTTTCCTCTGCCTTCGCTCGGGCCTGTAGAAGAAGCTATAAGTTGACTGGCCATGAGAATGATCGTGGACCTCACTCGAATAAAGGCGATAATTTCGTAGTTCTCCGAGGCGCCCTAAAGCAGGTCAGCTAAGTAAGCATCATGGTAACACGTGGGCAGGCACACACACCTGCTCGAGTTTGGTATACAGGACTTCGAGACCTTTCCTGTAGTCCTGGGTCCAAAAAGAATTATTAAAGGAGAGCGGCAATGACAAGACTGCCATGTTGTGTGGTGGTAAGAGGAAAGAGGAGTGAGGAGTGAATAGGATACGGTAGCGAGAAGGCGGTGAAGAGCGTGGTGATGGCTGGCCGCGTTGTGTGCAAGGCAAAAGAGTGATAAATAACCCAGACGACAAGACGTGCCTCGGCTTAGGCTCTTCAGACAGCTGCCTCGATTATGTAATACTCACCCTTCTTTCAGTCACCCCTCCATAATCATGCCCGAACTCACCTTCGACAACCTCGTCGACGATGGAAATTACTTGGGTTCAGAACGTGCTCGTATCGAGAATAAAGTTATCCTCGATGAGCTCGAACGGAAAAAGAAAGCCAGGGCCATGGCCGTCCCAACGGACGATAACCGCGTGAAGGCACGCTTGAGGGAGATTGGTGAACCGATCACGCTCTTTGGCGAGCGGGTATGTCCAATAAGCCACTTTTACTTGATGGTATATATATGCTACTACCATAGGCTGCAGACAGACGTGATCGTTTAATATATGTCCTTTCCCAAATCAACGCCGCCAGAGGGGAGGATGTCATGGACGTAGACGCAAAGTCTGAATCTGAGAGTGAAGATGAGGTGCGTCCTGCCGCATAATATCATCTCAACTTTGTTATAGTAACCTCCTACGTAGGCGGAGGAATTCTACTCTCCCGGTTCGATGGAACTCCTGGAAGCGCGCAGGCGCATAGCAGAGTTCTCCCTCCCCAGGTTGGACTTCCCTACTACTGCTTAGGCTCGTACCAAGGTGCTTACCACGTTCTCTTTCTGTTCGACTTCCTTATAGAGCCCAAAAGCGCGTCGCCCAGCAGAAATTAGACAGCAGACTCCCACTAAGTCGGATCATTGATATTCGAAAACGCGTCTTTGCTGATGTAAAGGTACGTTCGCCTGCCCTATGCCTTACCCATCGTTCACTGTATCGTCACGAAGACATTTTCAAATCTTGGCTCTCAAATTGGGGATGAACGCCCAATATCCCTCGTCCGATTCGCCCCGAATGGTGAAACCTTGGCTACAGGTAGCTGGTCTGGCTCCGTCAAATTATGGAACGTCCCGGCCTGTACACCCATCCGCACCCTTAGAGGTAAGCTTGCGCCATATGCTCTCATGCCCTTGCCATTCCTCATCCCACCCATTAGGTCACAGTGATCGTGTCGGTGGCGTTGCCTGGCATCCGCAAGCAACTCTCTCCCAAAGTGAAGATTCAGTCAACTTGGTCAGTGGAGCTGGAGATGCGTGTGTTAACGTGTGGTCACTCAACAGGTTCGCTACATCCCGACACGTCTCCGTCATTTTTACCTGCTCACCCACTTCACACAGTGAAACACCCATTTCCGTCATGAAAGGTCACCAAGACCGCATTTGCAGGGTGGCTTTCCACCCCTCTGGCAACTACGTCGCCAGCGCAAGCTTCGATACGACATGGCGACTCTGGGACATAAATACGTCCAAGGAAATTTTACTTCAAGAAGGTCACTCTCGAGAAGTGTACGCTGTCGAATTCCAAGATGATGGTGCCCTCGCGGCCTCTGCGTATGCTATCCCTTAACCTTCGTGAACCCGGACATTTATGATTGGTGGTCACAGTGGTCTTGATGCCATTGGTCGTGTTTGGGACTTGCGAACAGGTCGGACAGCGATGGTCCTCGACGGGCACGTCGAAGGCATACTTACCATGGCGTTCTCACCAAATGGGTACAGCGCGCTCCTATCTCCGTAACCCCAGTGTTGACTGACGCTCCCCCACAGGTACCAAATCGCGACTGGCGCGTCGGATGATACGATCCGAATATGGGACATGCGGTCGCTGAAGGCGCTGTATACCATTCCCGCGCACGTCAGCAACGTGTCGGACGTCCGATTCTTCCGTTCCGACGGGACCATCCCCGCGCACATCGTCCAGCGCCAAAATGAAGCCAGTGACGGACCCGCCCAGGTAAATGGCGTCGTCGCCGAAGAGCCCAAAGAAGAGTCCGATGGCAACGGCGACGGCGACGAGGAGGGCAAGGACGAGGTTGGAGACGGTGGCTCCGCGCCCCATCTGCCGATGACGGCCGAACAAAAGCAGGAGGCGTTCGCGCAGGAATGGCGCTATCGCCCGGGGCTGTACTTCGCCAGCGCGGGTTACGACGGCTTGGTCAAGGTGTGGAGCGCGGACGATTGGCAGCTACTTTTGACCTTGCAGACCGACGGGAGCAAGGCCATGTCGGTCGACCTGTCCGCCGACTCCAAGTTGCTGGTGTCGGGCACGTACAATAGGAACTTCCAGCTGTTCGCATCTGAAAGCGGAATGTGATGATGGACTTTTCGACGACGCGCGGTGTCGCGTTGGCAGCAGATAACATGTTAAGAATTAAAAAGAGATGAGGCGACAAACAACAGATGCAGCCGAGCTATGAAAATACAGTACAAGTGTCCCCTTGCAGCGAATGTCATTACGATGTTCATTCCTGAGGACAAACTCCCCCAATTAAATTACACCATCACGGACCTGCGGAATAAAATTGCGTGGTGTCAATCAATTGGGAGATGTTCAACAAGGAAACGGGAGCTTGTCCTTCACCTTCTGCATAAAACCTGAGACTCGCCCGATATCTACCACCTGCGTTTCGCTTTCTACAGCAACGACCAAATCATCGAGCATCTACACCAACAACCATCAGCCAACCGCACACCACAATAGATAGGGAAAAACAAATACCTCTTCGACTTTGTCTATTGGTACGCCCGTGCACAAAGCGACGATTTTTTTGCACTGGAACTCGCGCTCCGCGCTAGCGCCTCGCAAGCTCTCTAGTCTCTGCCGCACGAGCGCCTCCATGCGCACGTGCCACATCTTCATCCTGCGCAAGCGGACCAAGCTCGCGGCCGAGTCGCCCGCGGGCAACACGGGCTCGACGTCAAAGTTGAACGAGACATCCACGAGGCCGCCGAGGCCGGCCATGGTCGAGTTCTGTCCGCGCCGGCGGAAGGCTGGGCTGGTGCTCTCCAGCGCGTCGCGCCCGTCGAGCTCCGTGCGGCCCGTCCAGTCGAACTTTTCCTCGTCCACGAGCGCGTGCTCGACGTTGCGGATGCGCTGCATCACCTGGTCGAGCTCGCTGCAGCGCGCCTGCCACACCTGGATCTGCTTGCGCTGCTCCGAGAGCGAGCGCGTGGCCGCGCGCAAGTGCGCCTGCGTGACGTCCAGGTTGTCCTGCTTCGTTTTGATCTCTGCAGCAAAGTCGGCGCTGAGGCCTTGGATCATAGTGGTCATGTCTAATGAGGCCCACAGCGTGAGTCGTAGGATCGTGGCTGAGCCAAGAAAAGCGTCACCTGCTATCACGTCTTGGCTCTTCTGCACCGGCGCTGAGGGACCAGACCTTAACGATGCGATGAGGTCCTCGACACGAGGGCCGCCGCCGAGCTCCTGCTCACAAGGAAGGTGTTAGTTAGGCTCTGAAATCAGCTACTTCTGGCGTACCTCATTCTCAACACCAAAGTCACCTGGGCGCAAGCCGAGTTTGTTAGGGAGGATGCGATTGGCACCTACATCTAGGAAGGACCTCACGAGACCACGATTTCCTACGCGGGCTGCGATATTCAGAGCAGTGTCTCCGTGTTCGTCTTGTAAATCCACTATCGAGCGGAAGTCACCTTCCTGATGTTCTGCAATCCAAAGAAAGATCTGGTCCAAATAATACGATGCGATGATAGCACGATTGCGCACGCCTGCGAGCGCAACGACATGGTGTAACACGGATTTTCGCGCGGTATCGAGTGTCCGAATTGACGAGTGGAGTAAGGAAACTAGTGTTCCAAACGACTGCTGGTCAAAGTTGTTTGACAACAAGCAGGCACGAATCAGCGGTGATTCGCCGTTGTAATTTCCTCGATGGACATCTGCCCCACTTGCAATGAGCGCCTCCACAACCTTGAGCCGGCCTAGGGATGCGGATATGTGTAACGCGGTATGACCAAGCTCATCAAGAACGCAATCCGCGCTAGGACCTGTAGTGCTGTTTTCTGGTGGAACCTCACGGATCAGGTCAAGGACTATGATCGGGTCGTCGCGTTGGAGGATGGCGGTGATGATAGCAGCGCGTCGATAGTCCTTCAATGGTGCGGTAGGATCCAGATTCCGAGGTACCATGGGTTTCGACGCGAACCGTGTTTTGTGATCCTCTGCGTCAGTCGTGCCATTTGCGCACGTGCCATTCACGGTGGCAGCCAGTCCTTCGTCAGGGTGAACAGCTCCGTTCATGGGTTGGGGGGTAGCCGTCTCGCCACGAGATCCGGGACGACAAGAGGGCTGATGTGACATTGCTGGTTGGGATTGTGCGTGATTGGAAATTACATGCGCTTCGCCAGCGAGGAGCGGTTCCGTACGAGCGCGTTTTAAGAAGGACGGGTTGTCGTCTGTATTGGTTTGTGGGGCTGCTGCCGCCGAGGATGGCCTGGCGAGATCTGCTTTGCCAATATCAGGCAAGGAAACAGTGGATTATAATGACCGGTCTACAGAACCTTGAGCAGTTATGAGAGACTGTATTGTGTCAGGAACCCCGCTAGAACCCGCCTCCATCTCGGATCTTGTACGTTTGAGTGAATGTATAGGCGGAGGTGTAGGGGACACGCCCTGGACTACAGGAGCCGGAGAACCAGCATAAATGACTCCCGGTGGTGGGGGATATACAAGTCCCTGGTGCTGCGATGTTGAGGGAGTAAACAGACCCTGTGCTCGCCCTTGGTTCAGAAGACGGAGGGCAGATCCTGGCATAATTGGTGCCGAGGGAAGAGAAGAAGGTAAGTAGTTCCCTGGCGCACCTAGAGCATGTTTAAAAACCAAGTTAAGGATAGGTGCATATGCTTACCACCTCCTGCCTGAATTGCAGTCGGGAGAGCGCCTAGTGAGCCCGAGTTTGGAATGAAATCAAATAATGGCGCAAGAATATTCGCGACACCGTATTGAAGGGCAATCTCTCGTCCTCTCTCGAGCGGTATCCTTTACGCAGATGGTGCCCAAGTCAGGTGTGCGACAGCACAAGTGATATTACATCGAAAGTTTGACGGACCATGTTCCTTGGTACTTTCCGTAACCGCCCTGCACGATTTCATGCTTTCCGGGAAGTATTTCCTTCTCAAGGATTTTAGTCCTCCTGCCCTTATCCACGCCAGCGACCTTCAATATCTGAGTGGCATTGACGTAGGAGTCGGCGCGACGGCGCATAACCGCAATACCTCGGACCATGCATTCATATACCTGACGAACGCGTGATGAGAATGTCATGGGAAAAGAAAATATGGACCACACCTGGACGGATGAATACACGGCATTGTATATCTTGACCGGTTGAGGTTGTTGCACGACGGGCTGGGCCTGCATCTGCGTGTAGGACCGTCGGTGACAAGGCAAGCGATCGTGAGCAGAGGAACGCGACGCGTGCTTTGCGGAGTTTCAAGCGCGCTAGACCGATCGTCATGGCTCGGTTCGGTGGGGCCCATTATATTTACTGGCTCATTCCGTCCACCCGCACTGGCAAAAATTTCTCTCAACACAACTCCCTAATAACGATGCGCGAAGCATCGCTGCAGTCCCAGCCACTCCTGTTAGACGAGGACATTGAGTCTACGCCCGTATTCCCTATCATCCATATGATCAGGACGGTATGTCTATCGCGCTTCTCACGAATCACCGCCACTAAGGTCCGGGCGTAAATGGACTTGAAGGATATCACAGTGCGATCGCTTCGTTGTTTCATTGCTCCCTTTTCTGATAATCCCGGCTTAGCATTTCATAGGTGCGTCAAGTTGCACATACACATGAGCCCCGTTAAGAAACAGTACGGCACCAGATACCCCGTTAACTTACGAAGCTGTCCGTCTTCTCCACTTCAGGCCACCGTGCATATCTAATGCTAGCTTTAGCTAACCGCACCCGATCTCACTTACACGTTAGTCCGCCCTTTGGCTGAGAAATACCGTAATCTTCAGGATCAAGGCAACAAGTCTATCGTGTTTTGCCTACTGTTGAATCGCGTACACTTTGTCCGCGATGACAACCTCACGACCTCTGCTCTCTCCTGCTCCCGGGCACATCTATGCGAGATCTTGGCTATAAGGTGTCTGCGCGAGTATGGGGATAGCCTCCTTGACCTGGTAGCGGTCGCGGTTACCAGCTGGCCTGTTTATAATGGCGCTGACCCGGTGACGCTAAATCTTGTCCGGGAAGAGAATGAAGACTTGGACGATAGAGTTGGCAACGCCATCGAGATGGCGATCATCAGTAGGGCTAAACGATTCATCAAAAGTTCACCTTGTCAAAAGGTCATCAACGCCATCTGGAGGTAAAATGATTGACTTTCCCTTGTCGAGACTCTTGATGAACGCCCTCCTTTCCTAAGCGGGAAATGTGTCTATCAAGCTGACAGTAGTCATTCGATCCTTTCCGATGTACGTCGTTCGTCATGATGAGCCCTCCTCGTACTTGTACCGCTACACTCTTCCTATAGACTTATAAACGGACGCCGATCCACGTTTACAACCCACACACAGCACCGCTGCTTGATCATTACCGGTTTGTTTTTGCGTTGCCGAGCAAGCACCCTGGAAACGCTGACAACGCCAATAGTCTGAAAGTGCCTGCAATCCGCTCCGTTCTGGAGTATATCAAGTACGCAACTCTCTATTTGTTCCCTCATTTTTTCACGACTTCGAGTCCCGTAGCTTCTTAATACTATTTATACTCTTCGTCGTCGCTGTCGAACTGAACGAGAGGGACTGCCTCAACATGTGGGAGGTTGCGTTTATGGTATATTCCCTCGGGTTCTCCTTGGATAAGATGGCAGCGATGCAGGAACATGGAATTAAAGGTAATGCCTTCTATGGGTGAGCCGTACCTCGCCTGCTGAATGTCTTGGCAGTCTTCTTCACAGGAACCTGGGTGCGTGGTGATTATACCCTTCGTCGCGTAAGTGCTGATGACTATCTAGAACGGCTTTGATTTGGCGTTCAGTATGTTCCTTGCGGTCACTAGTTTGAAGCGCAATTTTGACGTGCCATTGAAAAGTAACAATATTCTGCACATACGCAGTCCTCCGTGTCTACGGGGTATACCACCCTAGTACGCTCCATATTCTCTTGAGCATTGCGTAGGATGAGCGTTTTCTGTTAGGCGGTGCCTGGGCCAAAGCTGTCGGCGTCGACAGCCTCGCGCTTATCGCGTGCCTGCTTTTCCCTCGGTAGGTCATGCTCGCACAGGCGTTCAGAGGTACCTTGAATAAATGAACCACCCTTCAGTTTGGCCTTCGTGACACTGAAGAACAATTTGATGGTCCTCGCATTGCGAGCCATGATATCTCAATTTGCCTTCTTAATGCTCATAGCCGTTTTCTGCTTTACTGGCTTCCTATATGCATTTTGGACGTAAGCTCGTGCAAATTTTTCCTCCACGTGGCAGTGTGATGAATCTGATCACGTTCCAGATTAAGCAAGGCAAGGGCTGGGTGCGATGCTGCCTTGTGCCCTACATCCGTTGTCACCCCACTAAAAGCGCTGCTTTATAACAGGTATACACTGAGGTAATTCCGGCTACCATCCTAGATTCCATCATTCTGTTTAACCCCCAGTCTTAGTCAGATTTCATGGTGGATGATCAACATATGGTTTGGCCTTGACGCGGCGGGCTTTGAGAAAGCTCGTGAGTTGGCAGTCAAGATTGCGTGCTGTTTCTAATTCCCTGGCAGGCGATTTCGACAGGATCTTTGGCCCGGTTCTGATGGTGACTTATGCCTGCCTGAGCAATACGTTGCTCCTCACAGGTATGTCCCCATAAACGTACTAAAACTACTCTTGCAGAATGACACGTTACCTTTGCAGTCCTAGTCTCGGTGAGTCCACATTTGGCCTTCAGGAACAACATCTGATAGTATCACGGTAGATCCTTTCGCACACATTTTCCACGATATCTGAGGATGCATCTGCTGAGGTTTATATTTCGTTCCTTGTATCGTGTCACTGTACCAATCAGTTTTGCAGGCTATGTTCAGACTTGCTGTGTCGACCATTGAAGGGTTGGTTTAGTGCACACATTCTACCATGTGACATTACCAACTCAACGCTTGGTAGCGTGAAGGCAGACTATCTGTTCTCATACCAGCCACCTGTCAATCTCTTCGCACTCTGCGTCCTCCTTCCTTTGAGTTACGTATTATCCCCGCGCTGGTTTCATAAGGTCTGGTCTTCCATTTACGTGCGCTACAAGTTTGATGAACATGCTCGTGTCAGGTCAACGTGTTCATGATCAGGTTCTCGCCCTCAAAAATGACAGGACCAGCCTTCTAGACTGACGAACCACCTCAGATTAACGAACTTCCCGATATTGATTACGATTGCGCTGTATGAGCGCCAAGCTAAGAAGATAGGGACGGTAGGTGTCGGTGAAACGCTATTGGCAACAACGGAACGCTTTTTGGAAACCCTGCCGAGAAACATTAAGCGCTGGAGTGCGTTGTTTGTCTGTCCTTTGTCTATGGTATGCTAAGGAGGATACGCCACAGCTCTCCTTGACAATTTCTTCCCAGGAGGAGTATCCGACATTGATGCGGTACGAGCGCTTCTCTCATAAGCGGAACACGAAACAGACGACTTCTGTCTCATAGATATTTGAACTCGAAGGGCAACTCGATAGTGCATTGGATACACATGACCAGGGTGCATACCCTCAGATAGGACACACGCGAACCGGTTCAGTCAGGCGCGCTCGAGGATCGATCGGGAGTAGCACATATCCGCGAATGCCATCGCAATCGTCAAGAAAACCAGACAGCTCTCCGGGTCCTCATGGGCGGCTTCGCGTCATGCCTCCGTTGAATCGGCCTGCGGAGACGACGGTTCACGCGAGTCCGCTGGCACAGCTATTCCACCCACTGATCGTGGACGATGCAATACCTGAGGATGCGCAGCCGAATGCTGGGACTCGGGACGGGGTGAGCTACGGGCCTGCGAGTCGGCGGCGCCTATCATCCGCGACGACTCTACAAAGGATGTTCCCACAGAGCCGAGAAGGCGACAACGCGATTGTGCAGAGTCCGGATCAACGGTCGGAGGCATTATGGGAGCCGGAGACGGCGGAAGAGACGGAAGAGAAGGAATCGACGTTGGGAAATCTAGAATGGGCAAGACGGTTGGATTCGATTGAGAAGAGACAACAGCGGATCGAAGAGCTACTGCATGAGGTTGTGAGCGGTATACGAGTTGAAAGGAGCGACAGCAGCAGCAGCAGCAGCCGCGGCAGTGAAAGGAGAGTGTGACGAAGTGACCTCGTGACAGTGCCCTCGTGACCTTTTGTTTTTGTTTTTATTTTTTTTTGCCGAAATGACGCATTTGCTTTGCTTGGCCTTGTGGCCTGGCCCTGGGTCGCAGCGAGCCGAGTGACCGACCAAACGACCGAACGACCGAACGACCGAACGAGCCGGAAATTCCGCCTCGCCTCAACTGGACAACAGAACGACAAAGAGGGCAACGACGAGAGAGGGTCGGCTACCATCACCACTCCTCTCCCCTGTGACAACCATCTCCTTCAAAATATTTTTAATTCGCTCTGGCTCGCTCATAGCGCATCTCCTCCACCGGCCATGGGCTACTCCCAAGATCACCCCGCCGTCCCCTCTCAGGACTACTCATCGTCCACCACCAATGGCCTACGCATCCCCTTCTCTCCCAGGTCTCACGGCTCCCCCCACCAATCCCCTCGCAG
>QFFA01002027.1:0-14806 GCA_003316565.1 Russula foetens | reverse complement strand
CTCATCGTCCACCACCAATGGCCTACGCATCCCCTTCTCTCCCAGGTCTCACGGTTCCCCTCACCAATCCCCTCGCAGACTTTCCCCTGCTGTCGACGAGCCGTCCTCTCTACCCTCTCCTTCCCTCCTGAGCGGCTCAGAACGCCCTTCCCTACCGACACGCGCCTCCACGCTTGGAGCAGAGAGCGAACTTGATCACAAGTCTTATTCCGATCCGTCATTGCCAAAATACTCTCGCAGCGAAGACTTGAACCATTCCTCCACATTCGCTGTTCCGTCCCCGTCCTTCCTTACGACCAGTCGCCCGAATACCCCGGGCAGCAGTTCCCGCGACCGCAATCAGCCCTCCTCGTCCGAGCACTTATCTTCCAGGCGCCTGAGTGGAGCTTCTGGGAGCTCTCACTCCACCTCTTCGGGTCCTGCTGAGAGCCGTCCACCGACGTCTGTCACCTCTGCTAGTAGTGCTACACTAGTCTCGTGAGTCTTCTCCTTTCTGTTTTGCCGAGGTTCTCTCCCCCTCTGCTCTTCTGTCTCCTCCTTCCACCTCCTCCGTTCTCTTCGCAGTTCTTAGTCTAACGATTCGACCATCACCATGTCTCAGGACATGTTCCGCTTGTGCACTCCCCATGCACGGCGCGTTCGTTCGGGCCCTCAGTACAGTCTACCATCTTCAGTGCTTCAAGTGTATCGTATGTACTACCCCCTTCTCAGTTTGAGCGCTGCGTCAGCTCTTGACAGGACTGCGGGGATGTCGTCGCCTCCAAATTCTTCCCTATCGATGGTCCGGATGGCAAGCAACAGCCGCTGTGCGAACGGGATTACTTCCGGCGACTCAATCTTATTTGTGGCAAGTGCGGCATGGCATTAAGAGGGAGTTACATTACGGCGTGTAGTGCGTTGCATCCACGCTTTATGATGACTCAGACCCTCCTCACGACTATACAGATAGAAAGTTCCACGTCGAGCACTTCACATGCTCCATATGTCCAACGCTGTTCGGCCCCCAAGACTCATATTATGAACACGACAACGACGTGTACTGCCATTACCATTATTCGACGCGCTTTGCGACAAAATGTGCAGGCTGTAATACTGCAATTTTAAAGCAATTCGTGGAGATCAATCGAAACATGCGTGACGAATGCTGGCATCCAGAATGTTACATGATTAACAAGGTTTGTCCCAACCGCGGACCCAGTGTACATTTCTGTTATTCATGATCCGTTTCTTCCCTATCTGAAGTTCTGGAACGTGAAAGTTGTTTCTCGACGGCCAACAAGTCTCACGGATGGACCACCTGACTCAAGCGAACCGGCTTACGCGGAAGAAGAGCGGCGGGAGACACATTCATCGTTGAAGGAAAAGCAAATACGGATGGAACAACAGGTCTATCGCATTTGGACGTGAGTTTTCTCACCAGAACGCTTATCAAATTGCCCTTTTAAAAGATCCTCAACGCTCGTGCCGTGCCAGGGTACTTTCTGCATTCGAGGAATCAAGTGCAGCGTGCATATCGGACATGTTACGACACGTGAGCAGCGGTCAATACTTAGAAGCGATACGAATGGCCGAAAAATTCATCCTCCACGTGGAGGTCCTTTTCGCGACCATCGATGACCTTGAATGGCACTTTGCTCAGCTGAACATGAAAGGTAACATTACCCGACCTCATCCCATGACTAGCGATACGTTTCTCACGATCACACATAGGCATGTCACATGTTCGGGAAGCGCGCATGCTCTGCCGGAAGACGGTCGATTTGTTTACCCTTCTATCACACACGCAGGAGACAGGCGCCCGTCGGATGGGCATGACCCAAGAACTCCTCGCACTGGTCACGGGACTCGCTCACTACCTCAAGATCCTCATCCGCATAGCTCTCACAGGAGCGCTCAAGCTTGAGCGCGAGCATGGTGTGCGCGAAGCGATGCAGTCATTCCTCGACAAACTCCATTTGCTCGCAGTCCAAGGCGGGAACCCATCTGCACGCCGGATGTTAAAAGGGGCCAAGGGCGAGATCATCTCAACCCAGCGTTCCGCTTCGGGAAACGCAGGTACGAATGGGGTCATGTATGGCTTCCGTAGCCTTGCTCCGGAGAATGCTGGAGAGTCACCGTTCCTTGGCGCTCCGCGTGACCCTGGGCTCAGCAGCGTGCCAGTCGTGAACCCTCCGAGCGACCTGTGTGTCAAGTGCAACCTCACCGTTGAGGAGGATTGCGTCCGGCTTGGAACATACCAACGTTGGCATTCTCAATGCGTACACTGTAAATCATGTGGAAAAGCGGCGGCTCCGCCAGCTGCTGCAACTGCGGAGGACAAAGCAAAGGAGAAAGAGAAAGCCGAAGAAGGGAACCAAGCGCCAAGGATCACGACTGCGCGGCGACCTCCAGCCAACGTGGAGATCTTCGCTTATGACCTTGATAGCATTATGGACACGCAGTCATTTGGTGCAGTGCCAACGGTCCTTTATTGCACGGACCATGTGCATCAGGGCTGCCGTGGTGGCTTCCAGGCAGTGTCGCGCCTCGAGCAGTATGCGTTTTTGCTGAACGTCGCCCTAAGGAGGCTGTACCTCCTCCTCAAGAAACGGAAGGTCATCCCCCTGACGCCTAGTATGTGCCTCCTCTCCATCATCACACGCACACGGGACACTGATCCCTCCTCCCCCATATCCGCAGCTAATGTCATACCGTCCCTCGCCGAGGCTGAACACGATCCGTATCGTAACTCCCAAGACATCATGCGTATGACGAGTGTCCACCTCGATAGGAAGCTCTCCGCTACGGCACATATACCAAAGCGATCAACCATCATCGAGAGCCCCAGTGGTAAGGTTGCACATCCAAGTGACGTAGTCACGTCACAAGGACAGGGCAGCGGGCGTTCGCAGTCACAGGCTCAAATGCAGCAGGCTGATCCCAGCCTCATTTCTCAAGGGCAACCTCGCCCCGCTGCCCAGCAGAATGTCCAAGGTGCTAGTGCTGGCCCTGTGCGCTCACAGCGGCCACCGCAAGCTCCGGGGCAGCAGCAACAACCCCCACAATCCCAACAGCCAGCTCCACAAGCACGGCCCCAACGTCCCACCCTGAACCCAGCCACCCCCACTCCACCCCCACCTGACGTGCGACCCAACTTCTTACGCAAGAACACTGAAGTCAAGATCGTTGACGACGAATCCGCACCATCAACACCGTCTGCCACCATACCGTCTGAAGGTGGTCCGCTGAGTAGTGTACCAACACTCGAAGGGCTTATGCTTGCGGACATACCGCAACTTGCTGAGGCTGCCCAGGCGATGGAGCAGCGTCGCTCGCTACCTCGTCAGAGCATGGCTCCCTATATCGCAGAATTGACACCGCTGGAGCTCGCTATCGTGCGACATGCGGCCGCAGTGGTACTATACCGCTCACCGTTGCGTGATCAAGTGGATCTAGACGATATCTTGGAGATACTCGAACTCAAGAAGCAGGGATTTTGGGGCAAGCTATTCAAAGGGAATGATAAGAAGAACATCAAGAAGAAGGGTGCGTTATTGCATCGTTTGATTGGATTTGTCGGGCTGATGGCGGGACTCTTGTCGCAAGGTCTCTTTGGGGTGCCTTTGGAGCTCCTTGTCGAGCGAGAAGGTGCAGACTCACTGCATGGTGCATCAAGGGCTACTTTAAGAGTGCCAAGCTTCATCGATGATGTGATTTCAGCAATGCGACAAATGGGTGCGTGTTGCGCGTAGTTCATTAATGCATCCCGCTCATAAGGGCACTGTTGCACCGCAGATATGTCGGTCGAAGGTATATTCAGGAAGACGGGCAACATCCGGCGGCGGAAGGAGCTCATAGTTGCGCTTGACCGCGACTCGTCTTCTGTGGATTGGAGTACCGAACACCCAGTTCAGATTGCCGCTTTACTGAAGCAGTTCTTCCGTGACCTTCCTGATCCCCTAATGACGTTCAAGTTGCACCGACTTTTTATTGCAGCATCCGGTGCGTAGCAAAAACCCCTTGACCTAGGCTGCTTATCATTGACTTCTCCGACCTCATCAGGTCTGCAAAATGACGACGACCGCAAGCGGTTGCTTCATGCCCTGACGCTCATCTTGCCCAAGAGTCACCGAGATACGTTGGAGGTCCTTCTCGTTTTCCTCAAGTGGGTTGCATCCTTCGCGCACAGCCTCGACGACACTGGAAGCAAGATGGACCTTCCGAACCTTGCGACCGTTATAGGTCCGAGTATTCTCTTCTCGGCCGGCCGGGACCCTGCGTTCGAATCGAGCTTTGGCGTCATCAGGGTGGTGACAGAATTATTGGAGAACCAGGACGAATTCTTCACCGTTCCCGAGGACTTTTTACCACTCGTGCATGACCAGGAGTATTTTGCACACAGCATGGAGCTTCCAAGTAAGGACATCATGAAGAAGTGCGAGGCATACATGCGGCAAAAGTCGAGTGGTCGCGCCACGGGACCTTTGATGTCACCCATCTCTGGCTCGTCACCCTTCAATTCCAACAATTCCAACCTGGCACATCCGAACCGGTCAGGAGATCTGCTAGATTCTCGGTATGCCTCCCTTTTTTTTTTTGTTTGACGTCATGATTATGGATCCCTCATTCCCGTCCGCAGTAATGGGCCGCTAACGTCACGGGGCGATAGGCCAGGCACGACGTTACCCGCTGCCCAGTCCGAGACCCTGATCCGAAACGGGTTTCAATCGCGGCAACAGTCTCCGCAGCCCGGATTGTCTCACTCACCTGCCTCCTATCCGCCCCCAGGATCGACCTCGACGTCGTTCTCCCAAAGCGGCATGATGATCCAAACGCCACAGCCGCGGCCACCCCTAAACCTAATCAACAATGGCAGCAGCGATTATCAGTATCAGCCACCACCGGCGGCGGCGGCGGACGCAGAGTGGGCATACCCACAAGCACAACAACAACGTGCGCCGCAACTGCCTCCTTCGTCCCGGCCAAACTCGGGGAGTTTCGTCCGTCCAGGCGGAGATCTGTCACCGTCGTCGACGCCCAACTACGCCCCGAATGGCCATGGCCCGCTGACGACACCAGTACAGCTACGGCAGCGCACGTGAGCTATCTACCCGTACCGTACAGTTCTAGACTCGCTCTTCCGTGCGACACGTTGCCTGTGCTCTGCGCCGTGCATATAGTGGGTTTTGGGGGGGAAGGGAACGGGGCTACCTCCGCCGCTCGTCTTCCTTGTTGTTCGTCACTTCGTCACACACACATTGCGCCTATCTCTTTTTTTTCTCCCTTCGCTTCTCTCTTCTCTGCGTCACCGTATCTGTAAACCACGTTTTCCTCCGTTCTTGTCCTAACATCTGGCCCCGCCCCACCCACCACTCCTTGTTTACCACACACTTACGAAGATGGACAAAAAAGAACTTTATTTTTTTTTTGTCTTTTTCTTTTTTACCCCTTTCTCTCTATCTCTATTTTTCTTCCTTCCTCCTTTTCTTTCCGGCAATTATTCATGATACCCTCGCCATCCCCTGATGTATCCTCTGCGCCCTTTTCCGGCTGCCGTGTAGCCGCATGAAATAACAAGTGATTCCCGTGGCGCATGGAGCGTCCTGCCGCGATGATATCCCGATCGGGGTTGTGGACCCTACCCGATAAGCAAAGAGGGACTCTTCGGACTGGTGTTCTTGGCTGGTTCTTGGCGTGGAAATCTAGCCCTGTCAGTCAGGGCAGCAACCCCTTAAAATATGGTTCCCCGAGTCGGTACCGAGTCGCGGGCCCATCTGCGGGGCAAGCAGTACGACACTCTATGGCCGGGATCCATATATTATATATATTACCATCCTTTGACAGTAGAATTTTCACACATCAGGTTCACCGCAGTCAAGGGTGACGCCACTATCATGAGGAATCGAGGTCGAACTTTGTTGCCGCGAACTTCGAAACGGAAGGCCAAGCTCACGACGAGGAAACAACCCATAATGCATTTTTTTGTGCAGGAGGCGTGAAAGTATAAGACAATACAGACAGGTGCAATTACTTGAGGGGAATACTGAATTAAATTGAAGTGAGCCACTAAGAGCGGAATCCGATAAGAAGATACGTACAACCGAGATGCTGCGCAGGGGATGGTTACAAAAATGTTGAATGGTCTTCACTATCATAAATTCAATGCATAACTTACAGTGTGTTGCACCGATCTGTTTTGACATGATTAGTTGAAAACGGAGATATGACTAGAGTTAGACGAACACCAGGGCGACCGTGCTTGACGGGCTTGTACGAGACGGAGAATTCCCCAAGATAGTGACCGACCATCTCTGGTTTGATTTCGACGGAGTTGAAAACCTGGGGTGCACAAATGCTCAGCAGAGACCTCACTGCGCGAGCCACAGCAGTATAAGCATACCTTGCCATTGTAGATACCGACAACAGAACCAATCATCTCAGGGACGATAATCATATCACGCAGATGAGTCTTGACCACGGCGGGCTTCTCGTTCGGCGGTGCCTCCTTCTTTGCCTTGCGTAGCTTTTTGATGAGACCCATTGGCCGGCGCTTTAGGCCACGTTGGAACCGGCGCCGTGCGCGGGCATGGACAATCTAGAGTAGACAATGATTGCATCCTTGCTATGGAAATAACCACGGGTGATGAGCGCATACCTCAACAAACTACAGACACTGGTCAATGAGAGAACAAAACGGGCCACGACCAATTGCCAACACACCTCCTCGTTGCTCAAATCGAGGAGTTTGTCAAGCTCGATTCCACGGTATGAAAAAGTGCGGAATGTCCGCTTCTTCTTGAGATCAGCAGCGACTTGCGGATCGGTGACAGTTGAATCAGCCTAAAATCCATCCATACGTTCATAAAACGTACTGCGCTATCTATAATAGCAATACACACCATGATAATATGTTGTTGGGTCTTGCTGATTGTCACTCGACTGTTTGCGTGGATGACCTTTACACCGAGTTGAGTTCAGTCGGAGATTTAATTATCCCACCACCGATGTAAAGTTTAAATTGGTACTGTACAGTAGACGAGCCTCGTCGATTTCTGGGGTAGGTAATATCATCTCAATCTCAAGTCACGACGGATAGAATCCACAGGTCCTCCCATTGCGGATTAAACGTGAGCATTTTTCCGCAAGAATTTAGCTTGTTTCTGACCAGACATGGCTTGCAGTGATTTGTGGCTACCCTCACATACGATCCAGGACTATATCAAAGTATCCTCTCTACTTCACTATATTTTCCCCTTTGGACTGACCCGGAACTGACAGATGCGCTACATCGCTGCCTACCTGCTTTTAAAAATCGCCGGAAACGATTCACCATCCGCTGCTGATATCAAGAAGGTCCTTCAAGCCGTCGGTATTGAATCCGACGACGAGCGACTTGACACGCTTCTTTCTGAGCTCGGTGGTAAAGATATTAATGCCGTGGGTTTCCCATCTCCCCTCCCTTTAAGAAAGTAATGTATCGTTCCATAGCTTATCGCTGAGGGCTCTGGCAAATTAGCCTCAGTACGTACTCCAGAGTGGTCATAGGTTGACCGAACTGACGCATTCGATTTCAACGCCTTGCAGGTGCCATCTGGTGGTGGAGGTGCCTCTGTGGCCTCCGCTGCCGGTGGTGGGGGTGCTGCTGCCGCCGCAGAGACTAAGGAAGAAGAGAAGAAGGAGGAGGAGAAGGTTTGCACTCCCATTCATCCATTCTTTATCCGACCTGACACTCATTCACTGTGCAGGAAGAGTCAGATGATGATATGGGCTTCGGTTTGTTCGATTAGAATAATGTTTTATCGATGCAATGCCACCATCTTCCTGGCTTGATATTTCACAATCATTGTTTTTCGTTGCGCGAGTGGATTTCGTATGGAAGATCTCGCAAGGAGCCAGTGCTGAGCGCTGAGAACCCCCTTCGGTATTCGGATCTGTCTTTCCATACTATTTCCTGTTTGCGATTAGTCTTGACTGTGGCACGCTGCGTTCGGGACGGGCCCCCGGGTCGGTTTTGACTTCTGCTGTCCGCAGCACCATCGGAGTTGGTCCGTGCGAGTTAACGCGCGCATGATAACGTGTTTTCAGAACTCAATAGCGAACCAGGGTGTCTTATTATGGGTTATCAGACACGTTCTTTTGACCCGAAGTCAATTGACTTGTCAGATATGCTTTTCCACCCTTGTCAACCTGCAGCCCCTGGGAATAGAATTGTACATTCTCGTTGAGCTTTGTTGCCGTACCCACTGCCAGGAATTCTGTTGCGTGGCCAGTGGGTGACTGTCTGATACCACAGTGCTGCCGTACTCAAACCCCATGTGTATATGAAGCAAGCGAATCTGACGATCGTAGAGGGTGGACCCGTGACCTTGTGCGGTGACTTACATAATACAAATACAAGATTGTGGTGGGTGAGACCCACTAATTTGACCAATTTGACAAAGGGGGCGAGGGCCGCAAAATTCCATACAAGGAAGCTTGCAGGGCGACACTATAAATGATTCAAGTCCATTGAAGGCCGCCAAAGGCCAAATTGCGTCGTCATTGAGCGGGTAATCTCCGAAGGAAGTGGAAAATAACACCGGGGTTTTGCGCCGCTGTACAGGGCTGACGCCCGTGTGAGAATGTGATGCTGGGCGGGTTTGGGGCTGTCAGTCCAAAAGTGGTGTACGGTACGACCCAGACTCTGATGCGCTGACGTGGTTGGGACTAGGGATCGGAGTCGGGTTGGCGCAACGTCAGCTTCGACGTGGGGTTGCGACGACCGGCGCATCCGAGGGAAGCACCACATCGAACCATTGGTGTCGGGCCACCGCGGCGCATTTCCGAAAGCACACGGGCCCGTGGGTGAGTCCGACCCGCGCGAATGTGACGATATGATCAGCAACGAGTGTGTCCCATCGTCATGTTTCGGGTGTGATGGGTGTGATAAACCGGTCCAGATCATCAGACAGTCACAAGGGGGTAATGATCAAAAGGCGTCGCAGTGCAGATTTTGCTATACCGGACATCAGTACATCAGTGCGTGACCGGCGGCTGATGGCCAGCCGCGGAGCGTTTATTGTGGGAGCCGGCGGTAGTTATCTCGAAAAGAGAACGAAGCGGGGTGATTATTGCGCGCTGCCGGCTCAGTTGACGATGTCGTGCGTACGTTTGATCGGTACTGATAGGACTCACGCCTCTTCTGGTCTCGCCTCGCCCTCGATGTCCAGTAGCCGCGGAATAGTATCCACCGATGCTTCCGAATTGCGCAAAGCCGGCGGCGCAACGGCGAAACTACCAGATGGGGCATAGCTGGGCCAGGGACCGCAGGGCTATCATCCATCGTCTGTTTTTTTTTTCAGTGGCCCGGCGGAGGTGGCGGAGGATGGAGAAAGGTGATGTTTTGGGAAATTTAATTTTTTTTTTTGGGTTTACAGGACTTGTGGGGGCAATGATAAGTAGGGTAAAGAGGTTGCGGAGGAAGAAGATTTAGATCGGGGATGGTCGATCTAAAGACCGGTGCGCTGGTGACGCTGACGTTGTCGAATTTGCCGCTTAGAACCGCATATAGTCCTGCTCCGTGACGACCGAGTGCCGTCCTACCCCTCCCCCCCTTTTATTCTCTGTGCTTCGACCCCCACTCCCAACTCGCCTTTGATGGATCACTTTCCCCTAGACCGTTTCCCTAATGAACATCCAACACCCACTTCATTTTCTTCGTCGCACCCACCATCCATGTCGCCGCCTCAATCTTCCTTTCGCCCTCCAGATGAGCCTGACCCGTTCAAAATATCTTTCCTCAAAGGTCCAAAGCGCAAGCGCCTCGCCAAGGTCTGTATGCGCATATTTAGTTAAAGGTTTACGGTGTTGAACCCCCCTCCATCGGCATTTTGGTGTATATCTCACAGGCCTGCGATGCTTGCCATAAGAGCAAGCGGCGGTGTGACGGCACCGGTCAGTTGACATCCTCCTGATTCATCCCTCCGCGCTCCCGTACTGATACTGCCATTAGCGCCTTGCAGCAATTGGTATGTCCCTCTCCCCGATGTTTTCCTTTATGGGCGTCCATCTTCTTTCTAATCCTCCGTTGCGTTCCGTCAGCTATTTTGCCGCCAAAGACTGCACCTACACAGACTCTTCTGGCCGGCCTGTTCCCGCACCCCTGGCATCAAAAACCGACAAGCCCTCGCGCGCTCCTCCGAGTCAATCCCGACGGCGCCCACAAAAGGATTCTTACTCGGGATCACCAGCTTCTGCCTCCACAAGCACTCTGCCACCTACACGCGGAGAACCTTTGACGTCACTGCAAGATCACCCCTCCGACGCCCGTGATGATTACGCTGACTCCTCGAAACGGGTCCGGTTGAGATCCTTTCCATCCCCAGAATCTCAGGTACCTGCCGCCCTGACTCCCCGTTCGACCTTCGCAGCGACTCGTTTTGAAGTTCCCGTCGTGCGTGAGCTTGTGAACCGTACGTGTTTCCTCTTTTTACGCTCTTTCTTCCATCCTTTCCTTACCTCCTTCTGAACTTAGTGTTCTTTGCGCATTGTCATCCTCACCGCCTCCTCATCCACCAACCCACCTTTATGGCCGATGTCAGCCTGGGGCGCATCCCTTCTTACTTGTTATACGCCCTATGTACTCTCGCCGCACCTCTCTCCAAACACCCAGCTGTACGGACGGATCCTCTTCGCACTACTGGTTTGGCATATGCGAAAGCAGCCGAAGAAGTGATGTTTGATTCGCATGGTCGGCTAATCGTGCACAGGAACCTCATGACCGCTCAGGCGCTTTGCCTTCTGGAATCCCACCAGTCTCTCCTATCTTGCCCTTGGCCTTCCCCCAGTACGCATCACCGTGAGTCCCTCGGCTGTCCGGGGTCTCGGCCGTGATGACGTCGTCACTTACTTGTTGTGTTCTGTCGTAGAACTTCTTTTGAGCATTTTGAAGGAGGACCTCCGTATTCAGGATGAGTATCCCACCGGCCTATCTTCGGCTCCCACGACTAGCTTTGAACTTGATGCAATTGGCCGCGAGTGCGCCCGCCGCGCATTCTGGTACGTCAGGTTGATGCACCTAACAACCTTCACGTATTTCCAAATACCGGCGCCCCCTATTCCCATGGAGTCTGATTTGCGACTCCCTGTGGACGAGGCAAGCTTCGAGTTTGGCGCACACAACAGTCAAACGGGTTCGTATCTTCCCCCATGTCTTGTTCTCCGTGATTGATATCAATGTCTGATACTGTGTAGAGTATTTGCGCCTGCCTGCGCCACGTACGCAATATGTGTCCGAATTTGGACATCTCCTGCGTATCGCTTCAGTGCACGGCCGCCTCGAAGCAGCTCTAAACACTGCAGGCAAGAGGCTTATTGCCACGTTTGCAATGTTCTCACCCTTGTCTCGGTATTCTCACAGCTCGCCATCCCGCACATGATGAGGAAAAGGCGATCGTAGATGAGGCTGAACAAGATATTTCGGTGCGCACACCTCATTGGAAGGCGAATGACAAGCAATTGACCAATTGACCGCAACTCGCATTTTCTCTTTCGATTATCATCCATGCTGGCAGGCGTGGGAGACGTCCCTGGCCGATCATATCCGCTTCAGCGAGGAGAGCGCAGCGCACCATCTAGCAATGTTTGAGACAAGCTCGAATGCTGGTGCATGGTGTTACTTTATGATGCACACGTTGTATGCGTGGTGCGTTCTCACGCTGGAGGAGGTACGTCCAATTCACGTTTGCCTTCGTCTGTACGTCTTCCTGACGTACTCGGGGCTTCTAAGGCGAAGCCACGCGGGTCCAGTGCTGTGGTAAACAGTTACCGCGAGTGGGCTCGTGACCGCCTCATGTTGATCGGAACAAAACTTGGCGGTAGATTAAAGAACAGTATCTTGCGTATGTACCTTCTTCCGTCATGAATGGTGACGAGGCTGATCTGGCTTCGGAAAATCTGTAGTAGTGGCAATTATCTTGGTGAGATCGTCCGCAGCTGGTCTAAGCTTTTGGATTGACGATGATACTTCATTCAGCCGTTGAGTAAATTTGGTATGAGTGATCATCCGCAGGTTCTAGCGTGGGCGAGAGAATACACTGAGGCCTGTGGAATGGAGCCCCCGACAATATATACGGGCAAGGCTCCCCTACCAGTTGCAGAGGTATTTGCTTCTGCGACGCGCCCAACCCTACCACCTCTTCCTTCCACCTCAAACCTAGATCGTGTTGAAGACCGCAGTGACACATCAAGTACTGGGTCCTCTTACTTCAGTTCACTACGGAGTTCATATAACAAGCTCTGCCTCACAAATCATGAACCAGTTGCCCAGGGATCGGCCCCGTCCCTCCCATCATTGAAATCGTGTGGGTTGTTGGAGTCGTGGGCGCATCAACCTCAGCCTCCGTCACAGCAGCTTCCCGCGCCAGACGCTGGTATGTCAGAACATTCAACATCACCCACGCCTCCATGGATTGCCCTACGAACTGCTCCCAAAGATCCCACCACAGGCCCGTCTGACGCCACGGCGTCACCATCTGCGCAGTCCCGCAGTTCAAAATCGACGATGCCAGTGGGACTGGATTGGCTTGCCAACGAGCCATGAACCTGTTATACATGCTTGCTTTCGTTCGGACTCTTCCTTTGTTTTTATCCGTTTTATTCACCGTACCGTGGACATAAGAACTTGGTTTGCATGTAGTGCTTTCTTGGTTTCTTGGCGATCCGTCTGCGGTTCGGCATGGGACATAAATGTAGAGCATGGGCTATTCGATGCTATCTATCGTGCTTTCGTTCGTGGGTGTAGCAGTTGGGCACACCTGATTTGTACATTATTCCATTATACGTTACAATCATTCAGACACACTCGGTCATTGCTGCTTCTGTAAATTACGATGGAGCTCTGGCTCAACTAAGACAACTCGGTCGAGGAGCTTTCCAAGCACATCGTCTTTGTGTGCCTTATATGCCTCCGTAATGTTGCCCAGTCTGTCTTCTGTATCTTTATCGATGATGGACTGTGCGTCTTGCGTTGTGCCAGCGTGCTGTAGTAACGTCGTAGGTGACTGAACGCAAAGCAAAAGGAGAATGATAGTACTTACGGCACTTTGGAAGGCAGAGAACTCCTGCTCCTTCGTCTTACGATACGCCTCTATCTCATTAGTAGCTTCAGTACGTGCGTCTTTCAGTCGCTGCACCCTGTCTGGGAGAATAGGTCGGAATAACAACCGATGTAGATACGTGATAGCGGCAGGTAATAGCTACGCACATTGGCGAGCTTGTTGTACGACTTTGGCGGCCTCCTTCTCGGCCTCGAGGAGAGTCTGAATGCTTTGGGATTGTTGTGCAGCCTATACACGTGTCAGTAAAATGGCGAAGAAGAGTTTGCGGAAGAGCATCTCACCATATAATATAGAGCCTGAGCCTGAGGACTTGTCTGAGGTCAAGTGGTGTATAAAATTGAAACTCCGGAACGCCCGAGGATAGGTGAATGAATGAGAACTAACGTGCCTGCATGCCCAAGCTTGGGCTCAGCTCAGCGTATAAGCCAAGTTACACCGCAGTTGCACTGCATCTAGTAGCACAACCTCTCCCACCGCGTGGATTTTTGACCTGAACCACCTTTTGTGGCGGCTACCATATATCCCTACGACGTCGAGAAAGAAAAAAGAAAGGAGCTCTTAGAAAACGAAAAACAAACGAGTTCCAACCGCCCATCATCACATCACCCTTGAGCTCGTCAGCTTCCGACAACAGAACCTTCGCTGCAGAACCTGCTGCTCACTCCGACCCTAACAAGAACCTCACGGCGTCGATGGACCCGCTCCAGGCACTCACTGCCGCGCTCAGCGTGCCCGCAGACTCGAAGGAGCAGGCCGACCTGCTCACAGCCCTCCGCGAGACGCTGGAAGCCCAGCCGCACCCGATCCCGATCCTGTGCAACACGCTGCTCAAGACCGCCGCCGGCTCGAACGACTCGTTGCTCAGACGCTGGGTGCTGGACCTGTTGCATTTCGGGATCGCGCGTGCGCCTTTGGCGGTCGACGCGCGTACAAACCGTGCGTCCCCGTCCTCTTTCTCCCCCCAATCCTGCTCCCCCTACTCGTGTCGGGCTGATGACTCATTCGTGCGCGCGCACTGCCATTGTTTCCATTTCTAGTCGCGCTGCAGTCTCTGGATATCCTAGTTGGTCTATTGAACGACGATAATGCATGGACTGTCAAAATCGCTGTGCAGACGCTCGCGGGCGCGTACCCGCTTCTCTTTCGCAGACTGTGCGTCACACACAAATCTCGGGATCTCTGCAGGAGCTGATGCTTCTCCCTCCCTCTCTCTCTTTGAACATAGATGTACGAACAAGAATGAACGGCTGCAGTGGGACACGCTCTCGCGTGTGAAGAACCGCATAATCGAGTTCATGTGGGCGCCGAATGCGCATGCTGGCGTGCAGTTTGCTGCCGTCAAGTTCCTGCAGAGGGTCATTTTGGTGCAGTCGCGCGGCATTGCGGATCCAAGGGTGAGTCGGTCCCTTCATTCTATCTCCACCTGCACCGCAGGTCTAAGGTCGTCTGTCTTCCTTGTTCCCCTTCAAAAGCTGCAAAACAAAAACGACCCAAACCTCGCGATCGTTCCTGGAGACCATCCATTCCTCAATGCCGCGGCTCTCGAGGCTGAGGGCGTTACTCTCCTGCAGCGTCTGATCACCGATTTATACACAAAACAGTACGTTGGATCTTAGATTGGGCTGTGGCTTTGACGAACTGCATGGCTCATGCCTCGCTTTCGCAGAAACCCGGACCTCATATCCGCCATCCTGAACAGCTGGTCAAGTCTCATCAAGATGCGGCCTGGC
>QFFA01002021.1:0-12530 GCA_003316565.1 Russula foetens | reverse complement strand
ACATCTCCCCCGTCCATCTCTCATCTACGAGCAGTGTCTTCACGTTGCCGAATGGCCGAAGAAGCGAGCACCACTGTGTGCGGTCGTGCTCGGCGCCTAGCCCCATCAATTCCAAGGTCGTCTTACTTTGTAGTGTGAGATGCTCAACAGAAGATAGTAGTGTCCCCAGTGAGTTGACAATCCGCGCTAAGGTTGCTATCTTCTGGGAGAAAATTCTGCTGTTACGATAGAACAACGAGACATCTCCTCCTGGGAGTCCTCCAACATCCCGACGGTGATACACTTGCACGAAAATATACCACGCACATAATGTGAGCTTGACATTAGCGAATCCGAGGTTTTCAATGGTGCCCAAAAAACTTAGGAGATGTGGGACGGGGAAGGTGGGGCGCCAGGGGTTGTAGAAAAAAGAAATATGAAGTTTCTCGAGGAGAGGGCTTTGTATCCAAGGGAGGAATGCTTCCAAGTAGCTTATGTCACCTTTAAAGGTAAAGCGGCGAAGATTAGGAAAGGTAACATGTGTCATGGTCCGCGCATGCAACCATTGCCACTCCAATCCTTGGTTGGATATGGAGGTTTCGAAGCTGATCTGGAGCATCTCCAGGCGAGGAATGGACGAAAGCTGTTGGAGCAACGTGGCTGGGCAAGGATAGGTGGGTGAATGGTTCCAGAATAGTGAAAGCTTGACGAGGCCAGTTGGGGCAGTAAGCGATGGAGATGATGGAGGTACTATGGGAGCCTGAGGGGCAGAGTTAGATAGCTTGAGGCGGCGGAGGCGTGGTGCATGAAACGCCGCGGGAAGGATGAGGCTCGCAGGAAGCGTGCGATCGATTGGAGGTGCAATCATAAGGCATTCGAGAATCGGAAATTCCCCGCCCATGGCCACGATGAGCGTCTTCAGTTCCGAAACCTGCATCTGAAGGCGGATGGCGCGCACGCGATCGCGATGCCGGAGTGCAAGCAGCAAATTATCTCTTTCTCGGGCAGTGATCCCGTGATGACTGCAGTGATCGATAGCGAGGGGAAGGGGAGGTGTACGCGCCAGTATGTCCGCCACTTGCATTCCACCTCTAATGGGAAGGCCGACGCCAAAGTGGAATGCGTATCCAAGTATGAGACATCGCCACCTTCTGCAAACCTTCATGAGCTTATACCACCAAAACCCTCCCTCCCACACACTCCACTGGGAGGAAAAGACATCGTCGAATTCGCGATGGTCAAAAGCAATCAGCCGACAGTAAGAAAATACATGGAAAAGTGTATCATCATCGAGGATGTGGATGGATGTACTCTGTCGACCGAAACTGCTGGGCTGCGGTGAGACATACCCTGAATCCGGTAAAGAAAGGCAAAACGGCAGCTCACCTCTGATTTCCGTGCTTGTGGTGAGGACAAGGTGCATCTCGGTTGGACCAAACACAGATTGAGGTAGACAGGCAGTGTGGCATGACACGGCGGCAGGGGTCTGATAAGAGGTGCGAAACCTAAGGCCTGAGCCTCCGACTCATGGAGGCCACTCAAAAATGGTGGCGCTGAACCCTGTTCCTTGTTCCTTAACGTGTTCCAGATCCCTACACCCACCTGAAATGCCACCGTTTCCCCAAGTTATCCTCATTTTCGGACAGCAGTGATTGCCACAGTGTAGTCGCATGCTATACAAATCGGTACTTGCGTCTGAGTGTTACATTGTAATAACTCCGGGTAATAGTTCTGACAATATAACATTCGCATCGGCGTCGTTCTCCGATGTCTATCCATCCCCACCTCCCCTCAAACCTCGCGTCATGACTTTACGACATCACCTCGGTTACTTGAAGGCGATTTGTGTTGCATCAATGCGTTTCGTTCTGTCCTGGGTTCAGACGCTTCGCATTTCTTGTCTGTGGTTCTTGTTTTGTCTTAATGACACGCACATCCAAATGGACTTCCTTACGCACCTGTCAACAACACAAAGCCCGGATCCTTCGAGTTCACACTTACTTGTTCCTGTCACCTCACCTCCCTGCTGGGTAATTCATTCGAAACCACGCGCAGGACGCGCAGTGCACCGATCGATCGAGACCTGGGAAGTGTCATGAGAACGCGTTATTGGCATATGATGGTGAGCTTACATCGCATCCAGCTTTCGCTGACGTCTCGATGACGAGATCTTCGTCCTGCTCTCAACATCGCCGTATCAATTTTAGCCGGGCGTACAACAATCGGCACCATAAGCGATATCCTGCTTTTGTCAGTTTGCCCTTGAGTTAAGAGAGTGAGCATTACCTTGAGGCACCGGTCGTGCCATGATCCCATGATCCCGTGCCCCGTGGTTGTGCCAAACGAAGGAAGACAGTACAGTACGTCGAATGAAGTGCTGGACCTAACGGAAAATTCGTTGATGCAGGAAGGTCCTAACTTCTACCGTTTTAGTACATTCACCAGGGTCACCCAACGCATTGCCAGGGAGGGTGAAGTAGAGAACGCTCTTCCCAGTGCCACCGGGCGCAGGGAAAAGCGTGCTCTACTTCGATTCTGAAGTCAAGGGAGATTAGGGGATTATAAATGTCCCCCGTGAGTCCATAGGAAGCAAGCAATCGTTATCGAAGGTCAGTACCGATGATGATTGAAAAGCCTTTTCCTCTCTTGAAGGGATCACCCTGCCCCTCCGACGTGTGGAGTATAGAACGTCATGCCACGGAATGTTCGAGGAATAGGTTTGAAAAGTCCATGTAGAACAAGATTTGGATGTTTGATCCTTATGGAAAGGCTTTTAGAACGGACCCCATTCGGGCACTAGGAAGCGGAATCACAAAGTGACACAAACCGTGAATCTGGTCTACGTTTAATCGATGTCTTGCATCTTCTAGTCGACGGCTCATATCAAATTACCCATCCAGCCTCTTCCGGAATGAATAAAGGTTGGCCAACCTTTGTTGGGGCCCTTGGGGGATGAAATGTTGACATATCGTTGGTTGCACACGCACACGATGAGTGAAAAAGTGAAGAACAGGAACAGGAATGACCCGATTAAAAGACCGCTTGACACTCCGACATCCGCTCTGTCTTGCGAAGCGCCCACAACCAACCGTTGACCGTAGCACCTCATTTATATTCAATGCCTTGCCTTCTCCTGTGCCACCCTAACTGTACGGTTATGCTGTGCACTTATGGGGAATCGCAGTCTGGAGAGCACCAAGGAGAATGACGTACCTCTCTGGATGCGGGGTTCAGCACCACCGACAATATCACGTTACAATTTTTTCATTGCCTGGCATCTGTCACCTGACTCATAGTCGTCCTTCTGTTATGCCACATTGCCGCCTGCCCATCACCTGCCTGATGTTCATAGGAAGTGGACGTAGTTCCGAGCCCAGAACTAGGAGGTAGGCTTGATCTTACTATGTTTATCCGAATCATGACTGAATGACACCCCAGGGACAATGTCCGTCTTGGCAGACGACGGAGCCCATTTATCCACGTCCTCGATGACGATTCGCTTCTCAACATATTTCACTACTGTTGGCCGGTCATTTTAGAAGAAAGAGAATTTAGCAACTTCTACACATTCCAGCCGTGGAGGGGGGAGGAGGAATGTTGGTGGTGTAGGCTCGTGGAGGTGTGCCGAAGATGGAGATATGTCATTTTCGGGTCTGCATTCCACCTCGGCGTTAATCTTGTATGTACGCGTGGTACACCAGTGGCAGATATGCTAGCGCATGGACCTCCCATCCCCCTCATTATCGATCACCTCGATCCTCACAAAATCACTGCGCAAGATAAGGAAGACATACTGCTCGCACTCAAGCACCGTGATCGTTTCCGCCGCTTCCGCTTGCAATTACCTGTTCCTGATGTGGACACGCTCATCGTGGCCATGGACGAGGTGTTTCCGATGTTAGAATTCTTGTCCATCACGCCTCAAACTCTACCTTATACGAAGTTGATGCTTCCATCAACCTTTCATGCACCACATCTACGCCACCTCATGCTATTGGGTGTCGCCTTTCCAATAGCATCCCCATCACTAACGACCCCTGCTAGCCTCGTCTCGCTCTTGATTTGTTGGGTCCGCCCATCTACCTTCCTTCTCCCTGACGAATTACTCCAACGATTTTTACTCGCCCCTCGGCTGGAGGTGCTCCAGATCAACTTCGGCTTCCCCGTTTTTGACGATAATGTTGAGAAGCAGATGTCGTGTGCGCCAATCATGACGCACGTTGCACTCCCTAACCTTCGCCTCTTTGCCTTCAGGGGTGATAGCGACTACTTGGAAATGCTCCTCTCTTGCATGGCGAACCCCCACCTCGAGAAGCTCAGAATTGTGTTCTTCCACAAAAATACCTTCCATCTCCCACATTTCCAGCAATTGTTGACTAACATAGAGAGTCTCATTAACGTGTGCCAAAGCGGAGTTTCGAATATGACAAATCAGCCACAGGGTCCAACATGAGGCAAAGTAATACAAAAAAAGGAAAGAGATATACTCGACGAACTGTGGGCCTTCGGAAAATTGAAGACGAGACGTAGGAAGCGAAAGATGCTCGTGAGACATGCGACATGCTGGAAGGGAATGAGCGTCGACGCAGTGTTTGTTGATTTGGCCTCCTGGGGGCTGCATACGTAAGCCTCGACAGATGGTCCCGGGCCGGTTCAGGGTTCAGACAAACAACCGTGGACGCCAACGCTTCGCAATGCCCTTCCTTCCCTTAATCGAGCCTCGCGCGCACAGTACCGCAGGTCAGTCATGGAAATACTTATTTTATAAGATCTGTAGGTGCTACCGGCGGTGCTACTAGTTGTCTGCAATCCCACCATATCATGGCCATCAACACTGCAACATCTACCGCCGTGTCCAACTCCCGGCAGCCTTCCGCTTGTCCATGCTCCACTACTGGCAGTCGCGCCTTTGGTGAGACTAGCCAGAGCAGCGACGTCTTTATCCGCTACGAACGTTGGAGAGGGCTCACTTGAATGGCGGGCGTTGGGTTTCCGTGACTCCAAGTGGGCCGATCGTGAGTGCCAACTGAGTGATGACATGGCCAACTCGGGGTTAGTGCGTCAGTATGCACGTCGTGCGTTCACCCTCAAAACTGTGTCAGTCCCGTGCGTGTTCCAGTCGCTCTGTCCCCAAGGTAAATTTTCTTTACACGTTGTGGTGTCCGGTCAAGATCGCCTTTTAGTCTTGTGCGCAGGGATCCATGCGATACACATCCCTCCTTCATCTTCGCCAATAAACCTCACTCGAGATTGTCACTCGATCCCAAATCAGATATTACTTTTTCCGATGTCAGTTGGAAGCACAATCCGTATGACAAATGGAGAGTCCGGAGAAGATGCATATTGTGGTTGTGTTCAGAAATGGAGGCATGAGAGTCTTCGGTATCGTGATCATCATCCTGTCCGTTCCTACACCACATCCCCATATGTCTTACTACTTACATGCTACACGGCATCGTGGGGCACGTTCAGGGCCACAGAAGCCCTGTACTCGTATCATGTATCACATACCGCGGCCGAATATGTTGAGAAATGCCCAATCTCCTGATGCAAGAGCCCACTTATATCATCGCGGATGCGTCCGGTGAGAGTCTGGTGATCTCGGGAGTCTCATCTTCACCACGAAAACGAGTCTTGAAGCTTGAGGCTTGAAGCCCTGTCCAGCGAAGCGTCAAAAATTATTTGTGATATTCGGTTTGGAACCATTTCAAGTATCTATCCTAAAACGAGTCAGGGCATGGACTGATCCTTAATGATTGAGCGGCTGTATTTGCATGTACGTCAGGTTGGAGTGTCACGGTACCTCAGGCGGAACAGAATATTCACCATCGCGGATAGGGAAAACCGGAACCAACCCTGACCGCTTTATCAGTTGGGATGATTGGGATCTCAGTGCCAGTCGGTGGGGATGAGAATTAGCAGGGATATAGACAGAGCCAGGTTCCGTATGACGAACGATGGAATTCCGGTGGATCGCATGATATGGGGTGACATTGGAAAGGATTGGGGTGTTATCTATGCACTCGATGCGCATGTACTGCACACCATTGTTCATTTTGTAGCCAACCGAGGGGCCGTGTTCAACGACGGACAAGTGTGATGGGGTGGCCCGCATTCTGGCAAACAGACAAGAATGAGGTGAAATTGCGGGCAGGATACGTATCTTCTGGATATGAAACCTCCCTCAGCTTGGCAAACAAATCCGTGGGCGATTCTCCATCGAATACACGTAGAGAATAAGTGATTTTCCAAACCAGTTCTTTCGGAAGATTCAGGGTCTTCACATTGTTGAAAAAACCAAGAAATCTGCGCCACTGCGCGCAGTTGATGCAACAAGGCCACTGCGAATCATAATAATTCATCTCATACTCGAGAGTAAGAGTCTCCACCTTGGAGAATATTGTTCTGAGCACATTCGAAACTTGTACCAGCACCCGGGATGCGATGGTTTCTATCTGCGATACGGGGTAAAAATCTCCGCAGTAGACCGAAAATTGGAAGCGGGGCTCCGTTCCATCTCGGTCACTCGGATTCGCCTCTACGGAAACGAACTCATCATTGAACTTGAGCGTAACACAATTGAACTTGAATTTCTCCGTTGTATTTATAAGATGCAGAAGGTGAGGAATGGTGATGTCGGATTGAATGAAGAACCCGATTTTGATCCACTTGAGGAGAGGAATCGCGATACGAGGAAGAAGCTCTTCCAAGTAAGGACTGTCGCCCTTGAACACAAACCCGTGAAGATGAGCGAGTACGATATTTGTCATGGTCGATGTTTGCAAGGTCCGCGTCCCAGCCCCGTGGTTGAGAAGAGGGTAGAGAAAGGAGATGAAGAGCATCTCTAGCTGAGGTAAACGTGAGAGGCATTGGATGAGATCATCTGGGGAGAAGTAGGCGGATGGTGGGATATGGTCAAGGAAGAGTGTGACGAGACCGACGGCAGTCGTAATCAACAGGGATCTGGTAGTGCAAACGTCACCTATCGATACGAGCTGCCGTAGATGTGGTGCTTGGAATGATGCTGGAAGCATCAATCCCGTATTTTCATCAATCCTGGTCCAGACACAGAGATACTCCAGCACCGGAAATTCATTATCCATCGCGACGATTAGACGCTCCAAACTCGTAACACGGATCATAAGGCGGATGCGGCGCACACGATCACGGTGGTGGAGCGCACGCAGTATGTCCCTTTCATCTTCAGAAGCAATCTGATCTCCGGGAAAAAGATAATCGATAATAATGGGAAGGGGAGGTGAATGTTCCAGCATGTCTGCCACCAGGGTGCTGTGTGTGCAACGGAGGCAAAGACTTAAATGGTTTGCTGACCCAAGGATGAGGTATCGCCATCTTCGGCAAACATGGACGAGTTCGTACCACCAGTGTTCACGTTGCCATCCATAACCACCGAAGACAATCAGGTCGTCATCCAGTTTAAGATCATCTAGAGCAAGCTGCCGATAGAGGGAAAATGTGTTGAGAAGTGAATTATCGTCGAGGATGTGGATGGATGTACGAGGTCTGTCACAAGTTGATTTCAGAGGAAAATCAACACAAAAAAAGAAAGAGATATACTCGATGCACTGTGGGTCTTCGGAAATTTGAAGACGGGACGTGGGAAGTGAAAGATGCCCGCGAGACATGCTGGAAGGGATGCACGACGACTGACGCACGATGTTTTTTGTATTGGCCTGCGTCGTGGGATAGCTCGACGGATAATCCCGGGCCAGTTTCAAGTTCAGATTCAGATCCAGAGACTTCAGTCGGGAAGGTCCGAGCCAGCAAATGGCCAATATGCGGTGATCATTCTCTTTTCTGTAACGACGGTAGTTGCCTAGTATCCAGCCACATCATAGTCAAGGTCGTAGTCATCAACACCGCAACATCTACCGCCGTGTCCAACCACCCGGCCGCATTTCGCTCGTTCGTGCTTCACCACTGGCAGTCGCCCCTTTGGTGAAATTTACCCGCGCAGTGATGCCTTTTTCCATCACGAAGGTCGGAGAGGCTTACCCGGAGGAGACCGGACGTTGTGTTTCCATCGCGAGTGGGCTGATCGTGAGTGCTGTGAGTGCCAGCTGCATGATGACATGGCCAGCCCAGGGTTAGTGCGTGAGTGTGCGCGTCGCGCGTTCGAGCTGTGTCCCCGAGGCTGTTTTTTTCGACATGTTGTGGCGTCAGGACAAGATGACCATTTCTTCTTGTGGGGCCAGGGGTCCATGTGGTACACATCCCTCCTTCATCTTCACCACTAACCTCGAGATTGTCGCTCGATCCCGAGTTGGATACTACCTTTTCCCGTACCCGGTAGCCTGCCTGGAAAAAGGCAATGCCTACTTCGTCTTCCCTGCTGTGCACCTTCTCGTTTCCCCCGGTGAAGTTATGCGTAACTCAGGATATGCCAGCTGCGGAACTTTCCCTTTCTTTTCATATCTAATTTCTTTTACTGCAGGGATAATGATATTCAAAATCATCAGAACATTCTGTTTATCCTTGACCAGTGTTTCACCTGGTCCCGTTAGTGTGGCAATATACTCTCCTGCTTTCGCGCTGCCCACGATCGCGAAGCTACTATAACGACTATTCTTGCCATGTTGCCAAGACTAAATGCCTTTGGAAATCTCTAATTCTCTGGCGCAAGGGGCGACCTACATGAGTGTATTTGTCTGATTACCTGTGAAGTCCCAACTCAACCGCGACATGCTGCTAAATCAAATTTGATACCTTCTAAGACGCATCGAATATGACTTTGATGAGCAGGTTGGAATGATGTTGTGTACATTCTAGACGCGTGAGAATAATATGTATCGTACATTCATCGTAGAGTTGTATTCATACATAAAGGACAAAGATTCGCGACTAGACTATCATGGTGATGATCATTGCGGGGATGAAACCCGAGGACATGGGAACCACAGATACATTGGCCTGTAAGGATAACAGAACTTGGAGGAGTGCGCATTGCGGCCGAGTGACGAGGATGGAGGTGATGTCCAACTCGGTCACTGGCATCCCATTCTATCCCCAAACGAAGTGTTCAAAAAGTAACCAAACTGACAGGGCAGCCAGCTTTCTGGCGGGCATAAGCAAACGGGATAAAACTGCCAACAACCTCCTTGCATGATGAGAGCTTCCTCAGCTGCGGTAACAGATCCATGGGTGATTCTCCATGGTCGAGGTGTAGAGAACGGGATAACTCCCCGGTATGTCCGTCCTCTATGCGAAGTGACTTCACGTTGGGGAACGCTCGAAGAAGTTTGCGCCACCGCGTGCGATCGGCATCCACGTCTTGGACCTCTGACCCAGAACTCCTGTTATACCCGAGAGTAAGATACTCCACCGCAGAGAATAGTGTCTCCAGTGAACTGAAAACTTGTACTGCAGAGTCTATCTGGTAGTGATAAGTTCCTCTGTCAAGATAGAGGACCGAGAAATTGAGCCCAGCGGAACCCCTAGGATACGCCATCAAGGAAAGGAACTCATCATAGAATGTGAGATCGACGAAGCAAAATCTAGCGTTCGTTGCGACGGTCAACAATTGCAGGAGATGTGGGACATGGAAGGTGTGATTGCGGAAGAACACAACTTTGAGCTTTCCAAGGAGAGGCATTGTCATCCAAGGAAGGAGCGCTTCAAAGTAGGCAGTATCACCCTCGAAGGCAAAGCGGCGAAGGTTAGGAAGTGAGACGTCGGTCATGATCGGCGCATGCGACATCTGCTTCTCCACATTATCGTCAAAAACGGGGAAGTCGAAGGTAATCTGGAGCATCTCCAGCCGAGGGACCAATGAAAGCCGCTGGAGTAATTCGTCGGGGAATATAAATGTAGATAAGTTGGACCAACGAAGGGAGAGCGTGACGAGGCCAGCGGGGGTCGCAAGTGATGGGGATGCCATGGGAAGCCTGGTGTCCAATAGCATTAAGTGGCGTAGATGTGGTGCATGAAAGGTTGATGGAAGGTTCAAGCCCGTAAAGTGTTCAGTTGGAGGCGTGATGGACAGGTATTCCAATCTCGGAAACTCCCCGTCCATGGCCAAGATGAGCGTCTCCAGATCCGGAACAGGGCTTTGCAGGCGGATGCGGCGGACACGATCGCGGTAATGAAGCGCGAGTAGTATGTCTTCGTTATCTTTGGAGTTGGTATCTCTGGGGGTGCTATCGTAGCTATGGAGGCGATCGATAATGAAGGGAAAGGAAGGTTTATGCGCCAGCATGTCTGCCACTGGTGTGCCACGAGTGCAGAGAAGACTGACATTGAGGTGGAATGCAGACTCGATGACGAGATATCGCCATCTTCTGCAAACCTGCACGAGGGTATACCACCAGCGTTCATCCTTCCACTTCCACCGCCAGAATATGAAGAAGCTGGGAAATTCGCTTTCGTTTGAAATAGCCGGACGACAGTGATGGAATATGGCGAGAAGGGAATCGTCGTCGAGAATGTGGATGAATGTACTCCGCAGTCTGCTATCCCTGTGATGCGTTTTGATCCCGATCCCGATAAACGATGAACATGGGCATAAATAAACTTACCTCCAACTTCGCAGCTCGGAAAGTCGTGCACTCCTTATGAACTGAAGGCAGGTGGCGGTAGACGGGCAGTGTGGCATCGCAAGAGGGTAGCAGGACAAGTAGGCGTCTGATGTCGGAGGCCAAGACCCGTGCGTGCCTGTGCTCTGGAAAATGTGGCGTTAAGCTGAGTATCTAGAGCGCCAAGCTACTATTCTTCTCACCGTTCTATGGATCACGACACCCTCCTCCTAGTCGACCTGTAGGTAAACAGTATGACTATTCACGCTGGATGGCACGCGACGAAGCAAGGCATTGTACACAGCAGGAGGAAAGGAACGACGACATTCAGGCCAATGCGGTTGTCGGAGTACCAAGCGGCCCTTTATTCGGGCCGATCCTCTCGGCGGGCGCATCGCTGCGTTCATACTCCGATTCCAACAAAAAACAAACTTAGGCACAGGCACAAAAAAAAAGCCCCATAAACGACTACTCACCCAACGCTCCAACTTGAAGGTGACACCTCTCTTCCTCCGCGGTTTCACTGGCACCATACCCGTTCTCCTGTAATACCATACTCGTTGCATGTCGTTCGAGCATACCGACTAAGAGAAGTTCCCCCAGTCGTGTCCTTCCTGCTAATATTGGCCATCATCGCCCACATCGCCCCAACAACACTCCTAAATCCATAATATTGCATCGTTGATGGAGAACTACATCAGTCCGCGATATCTCTTTCCCATCATCCCCACGGAGTTACAGGCAGACAGCTTGGCGACCCCGGCACTGGGGAGCAGAGATCGAACGACGCCGAGCAATGGAAATCGCTTCCTTCATGGCTACGGTGCGATTTCACCCACAATCCGGACAAACGGGGCAAGAATAGGCTAATGTGGTGAGAGATTAGAGTATAGGTATCTAGATGGGCTTTTGGGAACAATGCCAAGGTGAAATGTTACACGACGAGGACTTCGTGTCGGGCGAGGCCAGGCATTTGGAGTGCAGGTATAATCCGTGAGAACGGTGGAGCATAGCCGTCGGACGACGAGAATAGCATGGTGAGACAGACGAACTTTCACGTTTCACGTTTCACGAATGTGTGAGATAGCATAGCATGCGGCCTTCGTGCAAACAAAAATTTCGGACGTCATGACCAAATGGAAGCCGGGACAAGAGATTCTAGTACGCGCATTCTGCGATACCTTGAGAACAGAAAATGATCACGAAGAGGAAACCAAGTTGGATGGACAGGTACAGTAAGTTACAGCCATTTGACACGTACATAAATCGGGGGTTCGGATAGTTCGTATAATACAAAGACGGAACGTACAAGGCACTATGTAGTTGGCCCAAAGTCCTTGACAATCGAATTCGTCACAGAATGGAAGTCCGAGTCCGAAAGCATAGTAGGAAGTACAATCCGTATGACAAACAAATAAATAACCTGGAGAATTGCATATCGGGGTCATGTGTCAAAGATGGAGGTGCTACTGGAACTCCATACCATCCACGAACGAGGCATGTTCAAAGGGGGGCCAAAGCTATAGGGTGGCCAGCCTTCCGGCGGGCATCAGCAAATGCAGAAAATATACCAAAAGTATCCTTGCGGGAGGTATATAAGAGCTTCTCCAACTGCGGTAACAGATATACAAGTTCTTCTCCATGGTCGAATTGTAGGGAACGGGACAAATCCCCTGTACGCCTGTCCTCTATGCGAAGTGACTTCACGTTAGGGAAGGATCGAAAGAGTTTGCACCACTGCGTGCTCGAGGCGCCAATGTGTCGTCCCTGTGACGTCAAGTTCCTCTCATACTGGAGGGTGAGATACTCCACTGTAGAGAATGGTGTCCCGAGTGAATTGGAAATTTGTGCTGCGGAGGTTATCTGGTCCTGGAAGGTTCCACCATCAAGATAGAGGATAGAGAAATACCGTCCGATGGCCCCTCTAGGATAGGCCGTCAAGGAAAGGAAGTCCTTATAGAATGTGAGAGTGGCGAGGCCAAATCTGAGGGTCTCCGAGTTATTGGTCAACAATTGCAG
>QFFA01002019.1:0-33668 GCA_003316565.1 Russula foetens | reverse complement strand
CGCATGCGTCATGACGGTTATGCCACGTTTGGTCTGGCCCGGCTCCTCTGGAAACAGGTCTGATGGATCTTTTCTCGCCAATTATAGTTATTTTGACTAATTAATATGTTTTCCCTTCGAAAGGGTGTGATTTGGATCTCACTTGCTACTCTTATTGAGATTCCACCAGCAGTAAGTCTCGCCAATTTCACCCCCCGCCCCTTTTCATTCATCTCTACGCCGTGTCCCAGATATCCGCTCTGTTCAATCTGAATGGTAATATTTTCTCCCTTTCGTCTATTGATGATGAACGTCAGTTCAACTGAACTTCGCTCCGAATGTTAGTGCGGGACACCGTTGTAACATACTTGGTAGCATTCAGATCACAGGGGTTCGGACTTCCAACGTTAATCGCAATGACGATTGCTGCGACGCGGATGCACCGCTCCCTCGTGGCTTTTGCCACACCTGACGTGTGCGCTATTCTTCACATATTTCGTGTCCGGCTCGTCATGACCAATGTCGTTTCAGCACGGACAGGAATGTACAAATAAGCGGTCTCGAGTTTGCGAAGTCTAAACGGACCCGCGCCACGCCAATTCCGCCCAATCCGGTGGTGACATCCGTTGATTCCGTCCGCAACGTCTCTCAGCAGAATCAGACTCGAGAGATGACCGATAATGGGGTGTCGACCAACATGGGTGAAGATGTGTACGAAGGACCGAATGGATCGACCTTTGAGGAAGGCATGAAGCGGAGTGAATAAAAATGGCCCCTCGGTATCACATAAAAATTGCCTGCCCAGGAAGTATTATTCTTTACTTTCCACCAGTACGGAGTACCTGTACTTTTTGGATAGACTGGGCGGTGGTCGGAGGATATCTGCGAGTTCTTAACTTAGTAGTGACATTATGCAACGGCTCGATTAGTACAGTAGCGCACTCAATATACGACATCTTCCAGTCCCCAAGGATGTACATGATCCAGAACGGATGCACGCAGCACGGGCAACAATACTATACGAGCTATATTGTTCGACATTACCATATTTACAGTAGCGAGGTCAGCAAGACGGTTTTTCCACCACGTAGTCTCAAGAAAGCTACTGAGCAGAACATATACATATAGTTAGTATTCCTTTGGTATTTTTGGTATGCGAAGGATAGCTTATATTTCACCCTCGGTATTTTCTTTCTTGAGACTGAGGTGAGCATCCTTCGTTTCCTACGTATGACATCATAATTCATAACGTAGACGTTTAGTCCAAAGGTTACCAACCCACGTTTCCGATAACGTGTGAGGTATAGAGCTGAGAGGGAGAGCGTGAGGGAGAGTGTCTGTGTGTGTGTATGACGACAGGATGGAATGGCTCCGCGTGAGCCGCTTGAACGATGCTAGGTTGTGCCGAACGAGAGAAAACGAGACGAGATGAACGGTAGAAAACGCAAACGCAAAACCGGTGGCAGTCGTGGCCCTGCCTGGGAGACACTCGTGGCCTGGAGTTGCCAACTGGTCACGGTGCTGCGCGCGGATTTATATAGCAGGTCCGGTAACTATTTACAAACTGAAACTACTGGTCTGAGCATAAGAAAGAGGGTTGTTCTAGACTCCTGGAGATGAGCGCGCGACAAAGAGGGTGAGGGGTCATCTGATCTGAGGTATGGAGACACGGCGGCCGGCGACCCTACGCGCTCGCGGTCTTGTGGCGTCACCGTCGGGCGTGTCGGGCGTGGGCAGTGTCGGCGATGGACAACACAAGCCAATTCCGAGGCTACAACGCGTGCACACCTTACAACACGATCATGCTAACGCGCGAGTAGTGTTATATCAACCGCTTTTCTTTCTCGAGACTGAGTCACGCCTCGCGCGTTCCACATCCATGAGAATGATGAAAGATGTATTACACCCTCCCGGAATCGAACCTACACTTGACGCGTGAGAGATTTGCTTGGTAATCATGTCACGCGCGGCGTCCGATGATGTGAACAATCATCATGGAAAAGATGACTTGGATGACAGCGCCATCATCACCATCATGGTCATGATCTCACTTTCCCACCATACATGTCATGGTGCGTGCTGAGACACGGGCAGGCAATCTCGAACTCCATGGTGAGTAATTAGTCTTCGGTTTCGCAAGCATACGTAGGGGAAACGAGTGGTTCATCAAACTTTACGCAGCCCCTTGATCCACGCAAAATGCCCATTTAATACATGGTCGATTAGTTACAAACAGTTGTTGATCATCCGACTCTGTGCGAATCAGTGCGATACATCAGGAAAAACCTCCCGTGCTAACGAGAGATAATTATGAATAATCACTGATAATTCATTACCCGAGGTCGGCTATTATGTATTTTATCTCTCGTTAGCAGTATTATCTCTCGTTAGCGGCTATTATCTCTCGCTAGCGCGGGAGGTTTTTCCTGATGCTATCCGCAGCGGTGGCGTGTTACGGCCATCATATGCACGACCTAGGACGAAGTCTCTTTAAAGACGTACAATTCATGGGAGTAACGACGTTCCACCAGGCCCCCATCCCCGTCGGTAGTCACACCGTCCGCTGTCTTTCAGGATGGCCAACCCCACTGAGACCCCGATGGACGCAGCCGTCCACGAACTATGTGCGTATGTTCTTGTAACTATGTTTTGGAGACAAAGGAAACCAATCCAAGCGATCTGCACCTCTTGAAAGGGGTCGAGGTGATGCTCCGACACGTATTCTATGGTATCTTTTTGTGAGCCTGAGTCTGCTCACTTATTCAAGGTTTCCGCATGAATCCTAACTCAACTCTCGTCATCATGCAGCTGGGAATTCATCACTACTCTCGACTACGAATGGAAGGTCATCCGGGGTCGTATCCCCTATCGCTGGACGATATGGGTCCGTAACGAGCAGCACCTTGCCTCTCTACTTCCTCCTCATTGCCCTTCCTGCACTGGGCTACATTTCTCCCTCGATAGATTTACTCCGTGTCACGCTTGGCCTGTGCTATGGACCTGATCGTTAGTGCTATTAAGTTCAGTGTTACGACTCCCTTCAACTGCCAGGTGCGTACCATGTTCTGCAATTGCGTACACCCGGGTTTTCACCGGCTGTAATTTCAAAGGTCCTGACGTCTCTCGGACTTGTGAGTACTGCCAGTGCCCAAATGCGTTCCAAACTTCAAGGGGGACACTCAGAATTCGACCATCGTTTCTTTCCTAGGTTTTCATCTCTCTGGCTTTTGTGACTGCTTCGCTATTGATCGTTCTTCGCATGTAAGTCTTCATCTACATTTCCTCTTCACGATTATCCACACAAATAAGGCGCTCATCGAGACCGCAAGTTCTGCCATTTGGAATAGAAATAAGATCGCTGTGGCTATAGCAATCAGTGTATGGGTCATCAACGTTGGATTCCTCACCCAAGGCAGGTCTTGTCTACTCCCTCTATTGTAGAGCATATGGGGTCACGGAACTGCCGTTTGGCAACAGATGCTGTGCTGGTGAGTGATCAATTTCAACTGTTTTGGAACATTTCCCTTATTTCCGAGTCATCCCGTAGTCCCGCACAACCCACTCTTCAATGAAGCCCCTGATTCCCGTTATGTCCTGTGTTTCGGAAAAGTCTTTGAGTAACAGATTCGCCCTCATTTCCACGGCGGTAACCGACATCATCTTGCTTCTCATCATGCTTGTTGGCTTGCTCCGCATGCGTCGTGACGGTTATGCCACGTTTGGTCTGGCCCGGCTCCTCTGGAAACAGGTCTGATGGATATTTTCTCGCCAATTGTGGTTATTTTGACTAATTGATATGTTTTCCCTTCGAAAGGGTGTGATTTGGATCTCACTTGCCACTCTTATCGAGATTCCACCAGCAGTAAGTCTGGCCAATTTCACCCCCCGCCCCTATTCGTTCATCTCAACGCTATGTCCCAGATATCCGCTCTTTTGAATTTGTATTGTAGGGCTTTTCTCCCTTTCGTCTATCGATGATGAGCGTCCGTTCAACTGAACTTCGCTCCGAATGTTAGTGCGGCCCACCGTTGTAACATACTTGATAGCATTAAGATCACAGGGGTTCCAACTTCCGACATTAGTCGCAATGACAATAGCTGCGACGCGGATGCACCGCTCCCTCGTGGTTTTTGCCACACCTGACGACGTGTGCGCTATTTCTTCACACATTTCATGCCCGGCTCGTCATTACCAGTGTCGTTTCAGCACGGACAAGAATTTACAAATAAGTGGTCTCAAGTTCGCGAAGACCAAACGGACGTACGCTGCACCAACTCCGCCCAATCCGATGGTGACATCCGTACGCAATGTCTCGCAGCAGAATGAGAGTCGAGAGATGACCGATAATGGGATCTCGACCAACATGGGTGGAGATGTGTACGAAGGACCGAATGGATCGGCCTCGAGGAAGGCATGAAGCGCAGTGGATAAAAATGGCTCCTCGGTATCACATAGAAATTGCCTGCCCAGGAAGTATTATTTTTTTACTTTCCACCAGTACAGAGTACCTGTACTTTTTGGATAGATTGGGCAATGGTCGGAGGATATCTGCGAGTTCTTAACTTAGTAGTGACTTTATGCAACGGCTCGATTAGTACAGTAGCGCACTCGATATACGACATCTTCAGGATGCTTTGATCCAGAACGGATGCACGCAGCATGCGCACCAAGCAACGTGATGCTGGCCACATGCCAGCTTCTCATGTCACCACTGGATGCAGGATATTTTGGACGAGTGAACGAGTTAAGTTTGTTGGAACAAGGCGACGACACTTCAATTGCCAGTGGCTACACCATCCAAACCTCGTGGCTAGCACTGGCAACAATGCCACACGAGCTATACCGTTCGACATTACCATATTTACAGTAGCGAGGTCAGCAACACGATCTTTTCCACCACGTAGTCTGAAGAAAGCCACTAAACAGAACATATAGTTAGTCTTCCTTTGGTATTTTCCTACGTATGACATTGTAACGTAGACGTTTAGTCCACGCGTGAGTTTGAATAAGGAAGGTTACCAAGTCACGTTTCCGAAAACGTGCGAGCTATAGAGCCGAGAGGGAGAGCCTGAGGGTGTGTGTGTGTGTGTGTGTGTGTATGACGATAGGACGGAATGGCTCCACGTGAGCTGCTTGAACGATGCCAGGTTGTGCCGAACAAGAGAGAGCGAGACGACACGAACGGGGGAAAACACAAACGAAAAACCGGTGGCAGTCGTGCGGCCCGTGGCCCTGCCCGCGGCGGGAGACACTCGTGGCCTGGAGACTGGAGTTGCCAACTGGTCACGGTGCTGCGCGCGGATTTATATAGCAGGTCCGGTGACTATTTACAAACTAAAACTACTGGTCTGAGCATAAGAAAGAGGGTTGTGTTCTAGACTCCTGGAGATGAGCGCGCGACAACAAGGGTGAGGGGTAATCTGATCTGAGGAATGGAGACACGGCGGCCGGCGACCCTGCATTGTCTGGCATGAGCACGCGCTCGCGGTCTTGTGGCGTCGGGCGTGTCGGGAATGGGCAGTCGGCGGATCGACTCGGATGTGTTGGCGACGATGGGCAAAACAAGCCAGTTCCGAGGCTACAACGCATGCTAACGCGCGAGTAGTGTTATCAACCACTTTTCTTTCTCGAGACTGAGTCACGCCTCGCGCGTTTCACATCTCTAATATCCAATGACACTAAAGTAGTACTGTCACGCTGATGCGTTGATGGGCTCATGAGAACGATGAAAGATGTATTACACCCTCCCGGAATCGAACCTAGCGCACAAACTTGGCGGCACTGAGAGATTTGCTTGGTAATCATGTCACGCGCGGCGTCCGATGATGAAAAAGATGACTTAGATGACAGGCGCCATCATCACCATCGTGGTCATGATCCCACTTTCCCACCATACAGTACGTCATGGTGCCGAGACACTGGCAGGCAATCTCCCCGAACTACATGGTGAGTAATTAGTTTTCAGTTTCGCAAGCATACGTAGGCGAAACGAGTGCCAGTGGTTCATCAAACTTTACGCAGCCCTTGATAGCTTGATCCACGATAAATGCCCTTTTAAATACACGGTCGATTAGTTACAAACAGTTGTTGATCATCCGACTCTGTGCGAATCAGTGCGATATCGGGAGCAGTGGCGTGTTACGGCCATCATATACACGGCCTGCCACAGACGAAGTCTCTTTAAAGACGTACAATTCATGGGAGTAATGACGTTCTACCAGGCCCCCATCCCCGTCGGTAGTCACACCGTCCGCTGTCTTTCAGGATGGCCAACCCCACTGAGACCACGATGGATGCAACCGCCCACGAACTATGTGCGTATATTCTTGTAACTATGTTTTGGAGACAAAGGAAACCAATCCAAGTCATCTGCATCTCTTGAAAGGGGTCGAGGTGATGCTCCGACATGTATTCTTCGGTATCTTTTTGTGAGCCTGAGTCTGCTCACTTATTCAAGGTTTCCGCATGAAAACTAACCCAACTCTCGTCATCATGCAGCTGGGAATTCATCACTACTCTCGACTACGAATGGAAGGTCATCCGGGGTCGTATCCCCTATCGCTGGACGATATGCATCAGGAAACCTTCTGGCTCCTTAGACGTCTTAGCGAGCCTTAATCTACCATTTTGGGCTCGCTTAGGTTCGCTTAGGTTCGCTAAGGCTCGCTAAGAGCGTTAAGGAGCCGGGAGGAATCCTGATGTGGGTCCGTGATGAACAGCACCTTGCCTCTCTACTTCCTCCTCATTGCCCTTCCTGCACTGGGCTAATTTTCTCCCTCGATAGATTTACTCCATCTCACGCTTGGCCTGTGTTATGGCCCTGATCGTTAGTGCTATTAAGTCCAGTGCTACGACTCCCTTCAACTGCCAGGTGCGTACCATGTTCTGCAATTGCGTACACCCGGGTTTTCACCGGCTGTAATTTCAAAGGTTCTGATGTCTCTCGGACTTGTGAGTACTACCAGTGCCCAAATCCGTGCCAAACTTCAAGGGGGACACTCAGAATTCGACATCATAGGTTTCCTTCTATCTGGCTCTTGTGGCTGCTTCACTATTGATCGTTCTTCGCATGTAAGTCTTCATCCACATTTCCTCTTCGAGATTATCCACACAAATAAGGCGCTCATCGAGACCGCAAGTTCTGCCATTTGGAATAGAAATCAGGTCGCTATGGCTATAGCAATCAGTGTATGGGTCATCAACGTTGGATTCCTCACCCAAGGCAGGTCTTGTCTACTCCCTCTATTGCAGAGCATATGGGGTCACGCAACTGCCGTTTGGCAACAGATGCTGTGCTGGTGGGTGATCAATTTCAACTGTTTTGGAAAATTTCCCTTATCTCTGAGTCATCCCGTAGTCCCGCACAACCCACTCTTCAATGAAGTTCCTGATTCCCATTCTCTCCTGTGCTTCGGAAAAGTCTTTGAGTAACAGATTCGCCCTCATTTCCATGGCGGCAACCGACATCATCTTGCTTTTCATCATGCTTGTTGGCTTGCTCCGCATGCGTCATGACGGTTATGCCACGTTTGGTCTGGCCCGGCTCCTCTGGAAACAGGTCTGATGGATATTTTCTCGCCAATTGTGGTTATTTTGACTAATTGATATGTTTTCCCTTCGAAAGGGTGTGATTTGGATCTCACTTGCCACTCTTGTTGAGATTCCACCAGCAGTAAGTCTGGCCAATTTCACCCCCCGCCCCTTTTCGTTCATCTCAACGCTATGTCCTAGATATCCGCTATTTTGAATTTGTATTGTAAGGTTTTTCTCCCTTTCGTCTATCGATGATGAGCGTCCGTTCAACTGAACTTCGCTCCGAATGTTAGTGCGGCCCACCGTTGTAACATACTTGACAGCATTAAGACCACAGGGGTTCCAACTTCCGACATTAGTCGCAATGACAATAGCTGCGACGCGGATGCACCGCTCCCTCGTGGTTTTTGCCACACCTGACGACGTGTGCGCTATTTCTTCACATATTTCGTGTCCGGCTCGTGATGACCAAATGTTGTTTCAGCACGGACAAGAATTTACAAATAAGCGGTCTCAGGTTCTTGAAGACCAAACGGACGTGCGCTGCACCAATTCCGCCCAATCCGATGGTGACATCCGTACGCAATGTCTCGCAGCAGAATCAGAGTCGAGAGATGACCGATAATGGGGTGTCGACCAGCATGGATGAAGATGTGTACGAAGGATCGGATCGATCGACCTTTGAGGAAGGCATACTAGAGCGCAGTGAATAAAAATGGCCTGCCGTAGAAGTATTATTTTGTACTTTCCACCAGTACCTTTATCTTTTGGATAGACTGGGCAGTCATCGGAGGATATCTGCGAGTTGTTAACTCAGTGGTAACTTTATGCAACGGCCCGAGTAGTACGGTAGCTCACTCAATACACGACATTTTCCAGTTCCCGAGGATGTACTTGATCCAGAACGGATGCACGCGCACCAAGCAACGTAATGCTGGCCAGATGCCAGATTCCATGTCATCACCACTGGATGCAGGATATTTTGGACGAGTGGACGAGTCAAGTTGGTCGAAGCAAGGCGACGACGCTTCAATTGGCTACACCATCCAAACCTCAGGCCTCAGGCCTCATGGCTAGCACGCGTGGGACCAAAACAATACTATACGAGCTATATCGTTCGACATTACCATATTTACAGTAGCGAGGTTAGCAACACGATCTTTTCCAAAACGTTAGTCTAAAGAAAGCTACTAAGCAGAACATAATAAATAGCAAAATCGGCTGCTCTGTAACGAGCAATCCGGGAAATCAGTTGTCCCCACCGCCGCCAGTGTCGTCGGTGCTGGCCAGGAAGACACGGATTCTAAGAACGAATGCCGAAGAGCTGTCGCATACAAAGTGAGTGTGCTCAGAACAAGAACGGTGGAATGTGGACACACGCACCGCTTTGATCTCCTCGACACTCAGCTTGTTCAGTTTGACACCCGTACCTTCGCCCAGGGCCGCATCGGCCAATCCTACAAGACGGACACCAGTCCATTATTAGTTCATCGATATAAAAACACATCAAAAAAGAGGGGGATAAATGCGCACGCACCCATCTTGACCTCCTGCAACCGCAGCATGCGTTCCTCGATCGTATTCTCCACGACGAAACGCTTCACGAACACATCCTTTTCTTGCCCGAGACGATGGACGCGATCGTACGCCTGCGACTCGGCCGCAAAATTCCACGAGAGATCCATACTATGATATGATATGATTAGAAGGTTCTCGATAAAGAGACGAAGAGTGAGGCGGGGGTCGCCAACGCACTTGATGACGCGATTGGCGGTTGTGAGGTTCAACCCGACGCCGCCACACTTGGTGCTGATCAAGATCACTCTGGGCCCGCCCGTCTTGCGGAACGCGACGAGCGTCGCGTCACGTGTCTCGCTCCGCATCTTTCCGTCATATCGCAAATTCTGGATCCCGTGCCGCGCCAACATCGTCTCCAGCAAATCCAGCATTGACGTCCCTGTTTTCCGCACCGTCATCAGTGAAGTGCCACACCAGATGACTGGAAGGAGATTAAGGGGGGACGCAAGGGCATACATTGGGAGTATACGATCGTCTTGTCGCCGGCACTTTCGGCGATCTGAAGCTGCTCGATCAGCGCGACCATCTTCGCGCTCGGCTCCAAGTCCTCGTCGCCTCGACGCCAGGTCGCCATCGTCTGTTGGCTGGGTTTCTTGACCTCCGCAGAAGCTACGGACTGCTTGCCCTTCTGGAGCGATGACGAAGTGGCTTTACGCTTCTCGACCTTCGGTTCGCTGCTCTCGTCGTCGGAAGTAGCGGGGGTAATTATGGTCCGTAGCTTCTCCTGCGATGAAGGTGGAGTTTAGGACTTCACATTTGGGGTCCCTTGCGCGGAATACTTACAAATGCAGAGACCACTACCTTGGCCTTCCCCACTAACCTTCTCCTTAGCCCTCATGCATGTATACGAGGCAAAAGGCTCGAACATACCTTCTTTCTTTGACTGAGCTAGGATCTGTGAAAAATCCGGCATTTCCTCGTCCGAGCTTAGTTCAACTATTTCCGCAGGCGGAGGGGGCGGCTGGCGGGGTGCAGGTGGATCGGGCCTGAGCACCAGCACGGGATGCTTTCTTTCGTATGCGGAACGCGAGCGTTCTTTCTCAGCACGAACGAACGCGCGCAGCTCCTCGGGCGATGGCTCGAAGGCGCTAGAGAGGAAGATGGCGTTCGGGCTGATGTCGTTCATCGTCTTGCATACAGGACCTTAAGATTCCAACGTCAGTGGCTTGTTCGCACATGTTTGTTGGGATACACGTGGGAGGAAAATAAGGGCACATGGACGCACATGGGCGGAAACCTTTGGCGGCTGCTTCCTCGAATGCTTTCTCTGACTGTATGTTTTGCTTTTCATCCCCGAAGCCGAAGATCCCATCATGGACGATCGCCGACTGGCTCATATCCTCCAAGCAATCTGTCGCACGGTAGATGAACAATGCAAAATCCGGGTCATCGATTGGGACGATCGGGCTCACCTGCACACACTTCATGTCCGCAATTCAGGATCCTGCCGTTGCTTTCATAGACTGAGCGGTTGTAGATCAACAGGAGTCCAAAAGGCGGGCGAATGAAGAGGAGGAAGTGGCGTACTCTCGTGGCACACAGGACACATGGTGTCCTCCTCGTCTCCATCGTTAGTAAAGTCGAGCTCGATCGCTCGGGCGCGAGCCAGGGCCCTGTTACGTAGCACGTAAATAAGGCTGGCGATCATCACGGCACCGGGGGTAGATACGCCTACCTCCGCTTCACTTTCGCCACCCATTCTGAACCCATGACTCTCCTCGCACGTGAAAGTTCCTTTTCGCTTTCGCCGCCCACGAGTAACGTCGGGTCATCGTACTCATCTGCTTGGCTCTTACCATATGAAAACGACGCGAAGTAAATGAATCAGCTACAGCCAGTCATAAAAAAGGCACGCTCACGAGTATGAGATGCGGATGACAACACAGCTGGCGTAGGCGCAAAATCATCACCAGCACCGCAGAATGACTGCAGGACAATAAAGATGTGTTATTCAGACTAAGGGAGCGAGGAACCGTACGCACTTCTGGATGATCGTCCTTTCGCGGATAAATTTGTTGACACGAATCTTCGCCTGCTTCTCAAAATCATCGTATATCTACGGTGAGCAGGTCAGATCAGCCTCGAAGTCCTGCAGCTCTGGAACAGAAAAAGCGCACCTCGCGTTCCTCGGGAGAGAATATCAGTGTCATCAGCTCTATCGTTTTCGGCGGAAGCGTGAGAAGCGGTTTGCCCTCGAGTTTCGAATCCTTTGTCCTGCGTAGCAAGACGGGCTTCAAGATCCCCTGAGCACGCGCGCCTGCCAGCGGCGCGTCGTGGGGCTGGACCTTGGTCTTTTTTTTCGCGAGACCCGGACAGCATCAGATTCTCACAGCAGCAACGCGACGGGCGGGGGAAACGTACAATGTGTTCGTGAAACGACGGCCAATCGTTCCACGGACGAAAATGTCCGAAGCGAATCAGCCCATAGATATCGGCTCTGTCGTCGTAGAGTCACATTCGATCATCCCGTTCGGGCGCACAAAATGACATTTGCGTACAGAGAGTTCGTCACAGGTGTGCCAGTTAACATCCACCGGAATTTAGCGCGAAGTTGGGCGACGACTTTGCTGGCCCGGGTGGCCCTGACGCACGAGATTTATTACGTTAGGCCACTTGACATAAGTTCTGAATATCGAATGACACACCGATTACGGATGAATTGGGCCTCGTCGAGGACGACGCGGTACCATTTCATGCGGGCCAGAATGCCACTGCAAAAGTCAGGAATGAGTCGAATTGCGAGCGAATAGAAGAGCGGTGAAGTGCGTTTACCCGTGTTCTGCCAGCCAACCAGCCTCTTCCTCTGGTTCGACGTTAGGGTCTTTGATAACAAAGTCGAGACAGAGCGTTTGGTATGTCGTGATGATGATCTACTCATGCGCGCCATGGGTGAGAGATGGGCACAACCACAGGAAGAGAAAGGCAGTACATCTCTCTCTCGGAGCGCGGACAAGCTCTTCAGCTTCGTCTTCCCATGGTGTATATGTACGCTGAAGATGCTGTTCGTTTTGGATTCCAGTTCGTCATACCACTGCACAAATTGGATAAGCAGATAGACGCGTGTCGTCGGCAGCATGGGCATTACCTGGTGGAGCAGCGCAGCAGGTACGACAACGAGACTCGTGCGGTTGTTTTCGTCTGGGCCTGGCATGTTCATGGCCATCGTGGCGATCATCTGAACCGTTTTTCCTAGACGACCGCCATCAGAAAATGCACGCGCCGCACACAAGGCGAGGCAACGAACCGAGTCCCATTTCGTCGCTTTGGAACATAGGTTAGGGAACCGAGCAGCGGAGGAATGCGAAGGTACGAACGCCATGATCCCGCCTTTGTACTTCGTCTCTTTCTCCTGCATCAGCATCCTAGAGAGGTGTTCCAGCCCCCAACTCCTGTCGGTATAATAAACAGTCTTACCAGCTGACGCCGATGGTCTGATGTGGGATGAGGCGGACCTCCAACCCGGGGAGGATATCCTTCGCGCTAACAGGAGTCAGGGTGTCAATGTAAATAACATATCTGGGTGATTGATGCTGACTCTCTCAGGCCCAAGTACTTCATCCCATCCTTGACATGCATGTCCTGAGCTAAGTTATCGATCGACTTGGACACGAACTCAGCCAACCTAAAGTCGACATCAACAACCACCCTCGACAATCAAAACCTGAAAAGGTGTACACACCGTTGTTCTTGGTCATCCCCACCGAAGTCGAGCCTGGTTAGAGGGTCTTCTTCACCGTAGGTGCCGAGTCGAAACTCGCCGTTGATGGGATCATCCGTCGAGGAACGCCTAATCGCGGCCGTGATGACAGATTGTGTTTCGCGAGCAGAGCGCTCCTCGGGTGTGAGCGACGGCTCAGTCACCAAAACGTCTAACCGTGCCGTGTACCATCAGCTAAAATCAGGATAGACTAAAACGAAGCTAGGTACCAGGGGACTTTGTGCTCGCGAGGAGGCCAGAAGGCAGCCTATTCACCAGCGCGCGCGACGCTCCATTTACCTGGCGCTTGTTCAGAGGGGTAGCAGCGGCGGCGTATTCCGCGCCTCGCTTGCGCTTCTCGCCGGGATGCGATTGCGCAGACCTTGACAATAGTAACTGAGCAGCTGGGAGTGGCGAAGGAGAAGGCGAGGGGCCATCCTCCGTGAGATCGAGAGCCGCGAGAATGCGGGACTTTGAGGGAGCGGAGTCGGTCATTGCTCGCTGGAGCGAGAAGAAGGGAAGAAAGGAGGAGAGGCGCGCGGTGCGGGTACAGCGAGGGGCGAGGACGGATGTGAAGACGAGACGAGATCGAGTCGCCGCGTTGAGAGCGCGTTAGCGCGTCTGTGCCTGACAAGAATTTCCCACGATTCTCAAACCTCAAAAAGGAAACCTAATCTAACACCTGGAGCCTTTGGTTGGACGTGCTGGTTACAAGTGGCGTTGATATTTGATAACAAATCATTCCAATATTTCCCATCAGACTGCGAAGTTCGTCTAGAACCAGGCTCTAGACCTGGAACAGGCGCGCGTACTGTCAGTCTTAGTGTTGAATTTATCGAGGTGCTGTCAGCTTAGCTATCTCCAGCGGGGCTAAAGCGGTGGCATGATTCGTGCTCAAGTTCTCCGCAGTAACTCGGGGATCCCATCCCCGCCGAGTTTTCACATCGGTCCTTATACTTTCTGATTCGTTTCCATCGAAAGAATGACTGCTCACAGGCTAATGAGCACAATAGCATTGTCGAATTTCCAGCATCCAAGACAACACAATGGAAGCACTCCCTAATCAGCCACCGCCGCTAAATATCCCTGAGAAAAACAAATCAGCGCCGTGGATGGTGCATAAACGACCCACCCGAACTCACCTCTCTGTCCCCCAGAAATTCGCAATACGCCAGCGCGACGGCAATCCAAAATCCAAGATCGACACCGAGCTTCCCGATATCGTCCAGGTGGACCTCAAACACGCCCGTAGATGAGCCCACGGCAAACACGGGAGTCGTGTCCTCGAAGGTGAGCAGAGGAGCCGAGTCGGGCGGCCCAGCCTGTGAACTCTCTAAATCGTGACGAACCGCGACCTGCCTTTCGTGATCGCTTTTCGGTGTCGGCGGGGGACCATCCGGGAGCGCGCTCAGCGAGAACGAGTTCGTACTCGCGGGCGCGTTGTTCCTCAGCGCACGAAGCGCTCTCGAGAACAGACCCTCGGAGGCGGGCGCCGCCGCGGTGACATGATGGGTTTGGGGTGACAACACGAACTGAGTGATCACGAGACGCGGGTGAGTGAGCTGGTCGAGCTTCGCGTGGACGATGCTCGGTGACGGAGGGGCCCGCACGCCCGCATGGGGCGGCGTCAACGCGGGCGGGTAAGTGTGCGTCGGTGATAACTGTCCGCTTCCGCTTGGAGACGCCGCGTCTGTGAGTGTCGTCTCTGAGTCCGTGGCCGAGTGGTGGGATGCGCCTGGTAGGTGCGGCGAGGGAGACGGCCGGTTGCTGCTTGCCGGTGCGGTCGAGACGTTGGTGCGGCAGGAGAACTTGAGCGAGCCGGGAGTGTGGTAGGGAGAGCTTGGGGGTACGGGAACGAGGGGGATGAAGACGTTCGGTGGAAAGTGCGGGGACCGCAGACGGATGTACCACCCTCGCAAAGGACGATGTATCTCCCACAGCACGGTCGAATTCGCATTGTCCTGTAATGGCGACGATAGTCAACAACGACATTTGCGGTCCTCGTTGTCTGGACGCACAACAACATGCTCTACGATCTCTTTATCCATCAGGAACCTCTCCTGCAGTGTCAGGGTCAGAGCCGGCTTAGCATATGAATACGACGAATGACACGCACCTTGTACCAAATAACACGCTCACTCTTCTCCTCTGAAACGTTGACTCTATTTTGGGATAAAACGTCCGAGCTGACAAGGGAATTGAGGGGTCGCATACGGTTCTCTGATTCAGATAATTTAGCTCACCTCCGTACAGCATACCTCGTTGTCCGAGCCGGGACTCTCAGTGTTGGAGGCTGCATGTTCGCGGTATCTGGTTCTATTTGAAGGGTATTTGGAGCCCGTAAGGAAAAGGAGTTTTGGGGTATAAATTACTTGTGCTTCAGTAGGTAGTGACTTATGGGCCCTGCTTGTATTTTGTCGTTTCCATCCTCATCGCATCGTCATGAATGGGAGTGGCCCGGCCGGCCCGTCGGGTACATACCTGTGTGAAGTTGCAGCTTGCCGTCTACTATCATGATACTAACATACTGAATGCTCTTAACCTCCAACGCCCAACAATCATGACAACAAGCTCGGGCTCTATAGCCCGCCTTCTTGTCCTCGGCGTCCTTTTTCACTTGGTTTACATAGGGACCGTTTTCGACTGCTATTTCACCAGCCCCGTCGTCCATGGCATGCGACAGTACAAGTTACCACGAGCACAGGCCAAGCGCCTCGTTCTCATAGTCGGTGCGGACCCAACCCCCTTACTTACACAGGCAGGCGAAACTGACGTCGCGCATCCCACATGTCAGGTGACGGCCTGCGCGCAGACTTTGCCTTCACCTCAAATGCCTCCCAAATCGTACCAGGCGTGCCGGAGCGCGTCGCGCCCTATCTAAGGGATATTATCGAGAACAGAGGCGCGTATGGCGTCTCACACACGCGTGTCCCGACGGAAAGCAGGCCTGGACACGTAGCTATCATTGGTGCGTTGTGGTTGTGTGTCAAGCCCTTTTAGCGCATTATCTCAGCTGGTAATAGGTGGTATGTACGAGGACGTCTCGGCCGTGACAAAGGTGTGCCGCCCTATGCTAATACTTTGTGCCTGTGCTTACCTGTCGCGAAAACTAGGGATGGAAGACCAATCCTGTGCGCTATTCTTCTCCCACCCTCTCGCAACTGCCCCGCCGGGTGACTCAAGAGATCATTTAGGTCGACTTTGATTCCGTCTTCAACCAGTCCAGCCACACCTTCTCGTTCGGGTCGCCGGACATCCTCCCCATGTTCGTTCAGGGTGCCACACCAGGAAGAGTTGAGGGATGGTCATATCACGAGGAGGACGAAGACTTCACCAAAGGTATGTTCATTACTCAACGCATATATCAGTACTCAGCACCCCTTCTGTCAGACGCTACTGCGCTGGATGTTTGGGTTCTAGACCAGCTCAAGTCGCTGTTTCGTAACGCTACAATGAACAAGGAACTGGAGGCTCAACTTCGCGCACCTCAAGTCGTCTTCTTCCTCCATCTTCTAGGCCTTGATACGACGGGTCACTCGTACCGACCTCACTCAAAGGTATTCTATGTCCACGCTATCTACGGCACTTAATCAGATCCCTAAATCAGAGACCAGGAATATATGAACAACATCCGCGTCGTCGATGATATCGTTCGCGAAACGGAACTACTAATGTCCGAGTTCTACGGAGACCAGGAGACGAGTTACATCTTCACTGCTGATCATGGCATGTCAAAGATTGGGAACCACGGTGATGGGGGTATTTGGTTCTCCTCTCGCCTACACCTCTGTGTACTCACACCCGCCCTTCAGATCCTGATAATACTCGTACACCGCTCGTTGCATGGGGCGCCGGCATTCGCGGCCCCATCCAGCGCAACCACACCCCTCAAATACCAGACGAATATTCCGCTCCCTGGGAACTCTCCCACGTTGTACGGCGTGATGTCGAGCAGGCGGATGTGGCCGCGCTCATGGCGGCCTTGCTAGGCATACATTGGCCGGTCAACTCGGTCGGCGTCCTTCCTGATGTAGACCCGCAAAAGGACGGATACCTCAGCACGCATGATGGGGAGAGGGAAATTGCAGAGGCTGCTGTTGTGAACGCTAAGGTGAAGTTTATGAACCATTATCTTGGTACCTGGCTGACACCAAACCAGGTGGTGCTGGAGCATTATCGTGTGAAGCATGGTAATGTCATTCCTAATAGCGCTCTCCGCCGGCACTCATGTAAACACAGAGTTGAGGAAGTCACATGCTATCCTTTACAGGCCCTACGAATTTCTCGATCACCCGTCGTCGCCCTCTGAATATCCAGGGACCCAGCGGATATCCATCATACAGGGCCTCATTGCATCGGGACAGTTTCGGGAGGCACGTCACCAGTCCCATCAACTCATCAAGACGACGCTCAGTGGCCTCCGCTACCTCGAGACGTACGATCGCACGCTCATCCGGACGATTGTCACCTTTGCCTACACCGGCTGGATCGCTTTCAGCGCAGTGTTCGTTCTAGCACCTTCTCGGCCACTTCCAGCCGCTAGCCACGCCCCGTTATGGATCCCATTACTTTTCGGTCTCGCGACTGTTGGGTCCTGTGTGTTGTTCGCCGTGCAGAAGCTGCCATGGACGCTACACGTCTATATCCTATTTCCGTTTTTCTTCTGGAACGACGTGACAAGAACAGTATACGCAAACTTGTCTGCCATCCGCAGTCATAGGTTGGATGCGAAGTGGATTGCGAGTACCCTGATCGGGCTTCTTGTGGCTGTAGTCGTGTTGCAGAGCATGGTGGTACGTTGTTTCCACGGCCCCTCTCCATTTATGAGACCCTTAACGAGAGATCAAAAGTTTGGGTACACTACACGGACTGTTTGGAGTGTTGGCTTTGTTGCTATTGGAGTCGGTTGGCCCCTGATATCCTGGCCCAAGGGCAAAGGGAAGCTTCTCTTGCCCTGGGCTGCCTGCTGTATCATCACAGCAGTGTTCCCACTGCTTTCCGTGGATCCCTCCGAAAGTCTGGTTACCATGTAAAATGATCCACATTCACTCGATATCTCCTTCGCTGATGACGCGCTGTAGAATGGCAGGGGGTACATGTATGCTGATCGCGGGCGAGCTAGCTGTGCGCAGGGTCTCGGAAATCGAGGCTACGCCCTCCGCGCACGCCACGAAATTCAATTTCAAACTCACTTCTCGGACACAGGTGTGCTGTGATCATCGCCGATTGCCCTGCGTTGGTGTATTTATGGGCACCACATTCCGTTATAGTTACTGCTTACCGCCCTCAGCATGTTGAACACGGTGGCTTCCGTGCGGAGCCTCCAAGCCAAGCTTGGCCTCCCGCTTCTAAATCAGATAGCTGGGTGGATAATATTCAGTGCGTTCAGCCTTCATCGTTCCCACGTTCTCTCAACACATGGTGATCCCGTTTTCCTCCCTAGCACTCGCCTCGCTTTTCCCATTCTTTCTTACGGCGCAGAGGACAGCCGAGGGGCGCCTGCTCACCTACTTCCTCTCCTTTTGCCCATGCTTTATTATCCTCTCCATCCGCGCCGAGGGTCTTTTCTACCTGTCATATTGCATGACGTTGTATCTATGGACCCTTGTCGAAGAGGATGTGCGGCCCAAGAAAGCAACGAATGACCCTAATCAAGGGTCTGGATGGAACCCGCGATGCCTGAGCCGCGATGATGTCAGGATTGCGTTGTTCTTCCTGTTCTTCGTCCAGGTGGGCTTCTTCGGTACCGGAAAGTGAGTGGCGTCAGTTAACTTTCCTAGATTCAGAACTTAGTAATCTAATCACACTGTGCAGCGTCGCCTCCATATCGTGCGTCTGAATTTCCGTTTTTGTGTTCAATTTCCACTCATTCCTGCTTCCGTCATACAGGTCATTCTACCTAGAACCGGTGTACCGCTTGGTCCCGGTATTCAGCCCGTTCTTAATGGCAGCCCTGCTCGTAAGCTTCGTCGTCCTTTTTTCGGAATTGGGAGCTGTGTCGGCTGAACCCCCTTCACGCCCCAGATTTTCAAGATCATCGCTCCCTTCGTGTTTCTCTCAGCTGCGTTTGCTACGCTGAACGCGCGCTTAGGGATGCCGCCCTTCGCGCTCTTCCTGGTAGCGCTCTGCCTCACCGATGGTGCGCGCGCCATTTATGACCTGACAACAGGCTGTGCTCACACCCAGCCCCCCTTTTTTTTGCTCGCAGTGATGACGATGACGTTCTTCTTCAACGTCACAGATACCGGTACGAGCCTGCGTACCTTATGGGTCGTGATTGAGACTCACGTGATTACCGTATTGTCCCCTCTCTTCGCATCGCACAGGCTCGTGGCTACAGATTGGCCAGTCGATATCACACTTTTGCATCACTTCGTTGCTCCTCGTGTTTTCTGCTGGTATCGCCTCTATCGGGGAGGCCTTGATGCGAGGCTCGTCGTTGAGACACCATCCAAAGGGGAAACGAAAAGAATGAGAAGAGCAGGTACCAGGATTACAATTACCAGACGAGGACGAACTGGATGTTACATTCCCGCTACCCCGACCCAGGCGGCGATATCGCAAGGCGCAATAGTAGATTACGGAGCACATCGCCTAGAATACCGCTAGATGCCAGTGAGAATGGATTTGTGGGCTACAGTACATACGTTCTCAAAGGCGATGCCTTTTGTGGTCCGTGACAGGAAAGCATTGTAGCATTGAATACTTTAAGCGTTGCCTGGTCGTCACGGTGGCAACTTGCGCTCAGGCCTTCAAAAGGATAACAGCGCGCGATAATAAAGGTAAGGTGAGAAACTCGGAGATTCTCGCCTGAGCGCTTATCAGAACTGCATTGTTTTAATCATGGTCACGGTATTATCTAGTACAATAGTATGTTCAGACCCTCACACACAAGGGCATTATTCAAACACTTTGGACAACAACAACAACAAACGGAGAGACAACAATGTAGCCTAACACGCCACGAGATGACAGCAGTACAACATATTATAATCCTGGATAAATTATCCGTAGGTGGTTCGTGAGTTGGGCGGGTATAGAGAGAAGGTTTGGGAGGTGGTTAGTGGTACAGAGATGATATGTGGATGATGGGTGGGGATTAGTTCGTTGTCTCTCCGGTCCTCGACCTCGAAAGAACGGATGCGTGGACAGTGCCGGATCACGGGAGCACGGCTTTACCCCATTTCCCTCAGCAGATTTTAGTTCACAGTGAACTGGGATTGAACAGCCGTATCAATAAAGGTCAGGACGCCGGGCGGGCGAAAAGTCAAGACTTACGTAGACTTGGTCGTCGAGAGAGCCGTGCTGCGCGATCGCGACCAGACAGGGCTGGTGGTTCGCGGCGGTGTTGATGGACGCGAGCCTGTAGGTGCCCGCAGGGAGGCCGTTGGTCACATCGACGGAAACGGTACCGTCCTGGCCGGCGGCTGTGTTGACGCCCTTGAAGAACGCGAAGGTCTGGGGGTCCAGGACCTTGGTCGACGTGAGCGAATCGATGGCCTGTACGACGAAATGGGTGTGGCCGACGATGTCGCCCTGGGGGTTCACCTGCTGCGGCGCCGCATAGTAATTTGCCTGCGCGTTGACAAAGTTGCCCGCCTCGAGGTTTTGGACGGCCATCTTGATCGTGAACTGCGTGTTCGCCTTGACGGTGTCCAGGTTGGCCGGGGTGACGAATTTGGAGGCGGGCATGTTCGAGCTGCTCGCGATGACGCCCATCGGAGCCGGGTTGCACGAACCGCCTTTGATCTGCTGTCCGTTCGTGAGCGGCTTGTTGGTGGTGAGGCAGAAGTTGATAAAGTTGTTGTTCGAGGTCAACGAGGCGACCTGGCCAGGTTCCGCGTTGCCACCCTGCCCGTCATTTTCGAAGCCCTTGGCGATCACGTTGGGATCCAAAGCTTTTGAAGGAGAGGTCGAGAGCGGGTTCGGTTGAGCATCGCTATCTCTGGTGGGTGACGAGAGCACGTACTACAGGATGTCTGGGGGTCGCCACCACCGTTGGGGACACAATTGCCTGTTTGGTTTCCACCGCCTCGCTTTTGGCCAAGAACAAGAACGGCCTTGGGGTAAAGTCAGCCGAAGGCTTGGAAATTGGATGTAAACACGTACTGATGAGCGACTTCGACTAGGGAGGGCCTGGGTAGTGGAGGAAGAGAGGGCGAGGGCTAGGAGAGCTACGACCACAGCTTTGGGCAACATTGTTTTCTTGTTCGACAAGTATTAGATGGAGAGAATGTCGGGAAGGATTGGTGGCGATGAAAGGATTGGGGAGGGGACAAGTAGAAAAAACGACACCAGGTCGGAGGGAAGAAAGATGCAGAGGAGGGTGGAAGAGATGGTCAAGGACAACCCTTGGGCTACCCTTGAAAAGCGGCGATTATAAGGATCCGAATGTGCATTGTCTCGGTGTTGTGACCCAGGGATTGAGAATGGATGGTGGATGAAAGATGTAGTGATGAACGATCTTGTCTAAACCGAAACCGGATTCTCCGTTTGGGCGTCATCAGCTCGGCTCAATCGGCGGCTGGGTGTCCCGTCTCTTTTTGACCCTTTCTAACAAGACAATGGAAGAAAAGAAGAGAACGTACACAAATTAAATCGTATTTTTAGAACACTGGACAATACGACAGTACTACCACTACCAGTACAATACCGTACAGCAACATTTTTCTCCGAAAATGACACAAGTCGACAGAGGCAGTCTGCCGTCTGCCGAGTTGCTTCCCCCTCTCGCACCGTGACGACGGAGAGTACAATAAGTCGCGGTCACTACGACGGTACGTGCGTTGCGCGAGGCCATTCGATCCCAGTAACTTACCCTTTTATTCTTCTCACGCGTCACACACGCCTACGCCTATTCTCTCCGCAATTGACAATCGAACCTCGTGGTCACGCATGGCGACACCACACCAGCACCACCTGCCGACCTCATTTCGTTTCAGTTCTCAACTTCGAGTAGGGCGTTCATAGGGACACCACTCCGAGTCATCTCTGAAACTTTCCTTCCGCCACTTCACCCCACCAAACCCACACCAGCGGTTCAAAAGACTGCGCATTTGGTCCCTTTGCGCCAACTCTTCCTACCTTTCACCTTCGGATCATCTTATCCTGTAGTACACCTTCCACAAGAAGTGTTGTCTGCCCAAAGCCTTCATGTGATTGCGTGATTGCTGAGCCTCAGCTACACCCCTATACCCTATTAATCACTTCTATCTCATACGCAACTCTGAGAGGCGTACAGGATAAGGGACGTCCCTGCACATGCCTCCCCTAAACATGGTAACATCGTGCTCCCATCCCAGATCGCACATTAACAGAATGCACCGAAAGAATGTTCGAAGCGTAGGTTGGTTACTACTGGCGTGGCATGATTGGATGAAACAAGGTCCTTGCGACGAAATGCTATCAGGTGCTACATTCCAACGGCCCCAAACCGTACTTGCGATCATGATGTGGGGGGCCGAATCGGGTCAAATCAGAACGAAGGGGGTGCATCACTCCGGTACCCTTAGAAATGCTGCTCCTACGTGGGGATGGAGAAATGGAACACAACACGTGGGTGTCCCGGTTCACATACCTTTTATGGAAGGAGGGTTGGTTCACCAGACAAGGTCCGTCCACCATGAGGACCACTTTTTTCGGTCTGAGGTTGAGGTCCAGAGTCCACCTCTCAAACCACCCAGGGCTCACCCATGGGAGACCACACCTCTGCATGACACAGTCGCGAAACTGCACAACCACAAGTGATGCCATTGTCTGTGTAAATTGTGTTTGTGTGTGCGGCCGCTGCTTCTCTTAGTGTCTACACCGTGTCTGGTACGGAGGCAAGACTTGCGTGGACATTAACAGGTTCATCTTTTGGTGCTTTGTTCCCGTTGCAATGCAATGCTATGACCATGTTCAGAAGTCGGCAGGCACCGTCAGTTTCGTCCTATTGAATGTGTAAGCACCAGGACACGACTTTTCAATCTTCTCCCTTAGGGCCCCTTGGACCGCTACAGGCACCACCACCAGGTGCAGTTTTCCCTCGGCAAAACCTGTGTCAAAGCTCGGCAATGTCCTACGAGTAACATTGGCCCCCGTCAACAACCATATTGTAAACGCACAACGCCCCATCAGGCTTACCTACCTTTTAATAGATCCTTGCCACCCCCCTACGAACGTCTATCCTCCACTGTAAGTTCTCCCTCCCGGGCCAGGTGACTCACAGCTACTTGCCACTTATAAAAACGCGACTAGCTTGAACCCAATGAACCCCTACAACCCTGCACACTTTATCTTCCCTTCTCGCAACACAACACTTGTCTCTGCCACCCTTGAAAAAGAGTCCTTTCCTCGTGAGAGCAGAACTCCGATACCACGGACAAATTTTCTAGACGTCACCCCTACCGTGCCACCCCACCATCCTCAACGTTAGTGTGCCACCCTGCAAAACCAAACCCCGCCCAATTGTCGGCATCTCCGAACTCCTTGCGCTGCTACCACCCATCGAATACTATTTTGGGGGGATGTTGGGTACCAGGTCCACCCAAGGGACCCCAATTTGAGACGAGTTTGGTCCACCCACGAGACCTCGAACTGGTCGAAATCCGAGTCAGCACCGACCTTGACCGGTACAGTATTATCAGGGGTCATCGAGACATCATGGTTCCTCCGCGCGCCAAGCAAATTGTGCGCCCTATCGGCGTTCTCGGCGGCACCAACTCAGCTCGCTCTGACTCGGACTCTCAGCTTGAACTTCCAACGTTCAAGTCTCCGGATCGGGCGATACCAGCCGCCAACGAAGGTCCTGTCCTACACACGACCAATCTAACACTGTCATCCCGTGATGCTGTAAGGAAGGCCATAAATTCCCTGTTGCGCGCATACAAATCTTACTACGTACTTGCAAAAGTCAGTTTTTGTGCTCAGGCCCAGGAGGTCTATCACAGCAGATCCCTGTTTACAGCGTTGGGCGTGGTCATTTCTAAACACAATACTTTTTTTTTCGTACGATAAGCCTTTTGGACTCGTCGTTTCTAACGGCCTTTCGAAGAAAATCACGGAAGAAGGACCGCCCAGGTGATGCCAATGGACGAGTTCTTCCCCTTTTGACCCGCCGACACAATCCCGATGAGCGCCGGGGGCATGACCCGTCATCTGTGCAATTCGACGCAAAGTGACGACGCGTTTTTTTTGCCAAGCAGTAGTGTAGTTAATCCTACTGCCAAGCGGGACGGACGGTCACATGGTGACGACGTCTTTAGAAATCAGGTGAAATTGCCGATCTTCGTATCACAAACCTGCCGTCCGACGGGGGTACATGATGTGTTGATCACTGCGCAATCCCTGCCGGCGCCGGTGGAAGACGTCCGGACCACAGCGAATATCAAATATTATTTACTTTCTTTTCTGCAACCTTTTTAACAACATTAATACCGGTCAAATAAGTCAATAATTGCTGCGTGAGAATATTTATTGTCCGCTGTCCGTAACTAAAGGCGGCTTCGTCCCTGGCCGCACATCCGAGTTTTGTCGCTCGTATTCACACTGGCATATTGACGACACAACACTCACAGTTTGCGATGCCACTTCGATCTCGATGAGATCCCATTGCGTCAGCCACTTTCAATCTCTACTATGTATGACGCGCAGTGGCGGATATGGTTAAGAGCTATTGGGTTATTGGCCTCCTCCTACTACAATATGACCTCCGTCTTTAAGCTGCCGACCAACCAGCTTGTCGCCCCTCGCATCCACCTACCGTGTCCCATCGCATCGTCACCATATCACAACCTTTTCCTCCATCTTCCAGCTAATCCCCAACAATGCCCTAAAGGCATGCGAAAGACGCACAAAGCCTCGAGGACTCGAATCTTCGTGTGCATCCACTCCGTGACTCGTCTCACAGCGCCCGACCTGCGATTCTCCCAGCGCTTGTCTCGCCTTTCTACGGCTATCCTCCTCCTCAAAAGACCCGCAGAGAAGCTTTCTGGACAACTGATTGAGTTGACAACTATGCTCGTGATGAGTACGAGCGAATGGGGATGCACTGCCGCGGCCAGTGACGGTGATATTACTCTTGAAGGAGTCGAATTGGGAGTATGCATGCCATCCGGGCCTGCAGGCCAACCTGTGAACTGCTGAATAGAATCGTGGTGCTCATCGATTTAGGCTCAAGGGTGGAGGGAAGGATCAGGCGGCTAAGGCGCTACCAGAGTCAGAATACCTCGATGGGCTCCGAGTCAAGTACAGTAAACAAAGTGGACATGAAGAGGCGCAAAATGCATAGTACTACTTGTACAGCAGATCGGTGCTACAAGCTTCGGAATGCTTTCACCTGGCACCATGTTCTAGAAGTAGTTTCACAAACTCGTTAAACCCATTCGCTGAAGCAATCTGCAAAGGAGTGAGGCCACTGTTATCCTTCGCATCTATATCAGCACCATACTCGATCAGTACGCCTGCTATCCCAACCTCCCCATACACCGATGCATAATGTAACGGCGTGCTGCCATCATCCGTCCGTGCATTCACATCTGCGCCGTGCTCAAGCAAGTACCGAGTTACTTTAGGGCCATCAGGGGGGTCACCACCCGATGCAGTATGCAACAGGGTCTGGGCATGTCGAGTCGGGGCACTGATATCTGCCTTGAGTTCCACTAATACCCGAACCGACTCGACGTCTCCAGCCCAAGCCGCGCAATGCAGTGGAGTCCACAGGTCGCCATCCTGCGGGTCCACGGATGAACCGTGGCGATGGAGGAGGAGAGCTAGCTGGAAGTATTTCCTTGATAATGCCGCGACGACCGGTGTCGCATAGATTCCCCCAATAGCGTTCACCTGCTGCGGGTATTTGACAATAAGGTGTTCAACTAGATCTTGGAATCCACACAGCGCAGCGTAATATAGAGGAGAGGCTTGACCTTGACGTGCCTTGCCCCTTAACCCATGGAAGTAGCGAAGAGGTGAGTCGTACAGGGGGACATCTATGTTTTGCAAACCGAGCCATCTAGAAAAATATGGTTTGTCCACGTCGAACAAACATTCCATCGCGTTTTGAAGGCGAGACGATACACTCTCAAACTGCGCATGGGTGACCCAGTGTTGAGCAGCATACCGATCAAGAGGAGAGGCATTTCCGACAACACCTTGATCAACGCGATCGTCCGTCCGTAGCAAAACGCCCAAGCAAGCTTGAGCCATGATTGTATGCGCGTTCTCCAGAACGATATGATAATGCGAGACATCCCGACTTGGAGTAGCGAGGCGGGGCGAGGCCAGAAATTCTTTGACCGAAAAATGAGAAAACTGCACAATCTGTGTGTGCTTGTGGTTGCCGTTATCGTTATCGTTGCCACTGTCGTCGTCATCCTCCGAGACACATTGCTCCTCCTCGCCATATTCCTCCTCTTCGTCATATTCCTCCTCCTCGTTATATTCCTCCTCTTCGTCATATTCCTCCTCCTCGTCATATTCCTCCTCGTTATAATCGCCATTGACATTGATAATAGAAATCAAACTGGAGCATGACGACAGAAGTGCCTGTTCTTGATCTTCCCATCGCCAACTTGCGTTCAACTTCGGGATCCCATCTGGATTATCAAACTCAACCGCAAGGACCTCCGCGAGCTCTCCAACGAAAAGTGGCCGATTCGCTACAACAAGGCATTGTAACAGACGGAGAGCGTGGTCCATGTTCGGCTTCTTGATTTCTCGCAGTATACGCTCATATGTCTCATCCAACGACTCCGGTAATTCATCCAGCGTCCGCGGGACGCTTGATGGAAGGCAGTGTCGTAGGGTCTCCAACTGGCAAAATACCCAACGAAACCTGCTCGACGAATTAAACAAGCATTGCGAGTGTAAGGCAATTCACTCACATTCCACCGGCTCTCTCAGAGAGTGTCTCTATCACGAGTTCCTTATCGACCGCCCTCCATCTCCTCATGATTGGTTCCGAATTCGAGTAAACCACGGACCTGACATAGTCGACGATATCTTGCTTCTGTCCAGTCTGGTCGTGAATAGAGACTCGGTGAACGGCTAAAGGTTCGAGGACATCTCGTATGTCAATCTCTGGGCGGCTTGTGACACAAATATGGAGATTTGGAAGGCGGAGCTCGACAAGCTCCTTGACGAGCATGAGAACCCGTTGGCGAGAAGAAGGAATCCCAGAGGAGTTGGAACATTCATCGATGGCATCGATTATTAGATAGATGGGATGTTGCTCTGGGAGTGACAGCATCTCATTCAGGCACTTCGCCAAACGGTCATCACTAGGCTGTTGCGCTCCATCATCGTGATTCTCGTATAGACGTGATAGAATATCACAACGAGGACCCGAGCGGGCAGAAAGCTGAACGAGAAGGGAGCGGACTAGATCGTGCCAGTGCTGTTTGTTGATATCTCGAAAGTCGAAATAGAAATAACACATCGATGCTTGTCCGGCCTCGCATATAGTTGCAATTTCTTGAATGACTGAGGAACTGTCAGACCGCGTCAGGAAACCATGATGGAAAGAGTCAAAGATGTACGAACCAGAGAACACTCTTCCCTGATCCCGCTTCGAATATAACATTAATACCAAATAACGCCAGGAGAAGCAATGGAGGAACGTACGTTTACCATGAATCCAGAGAATTGAATCGGTGGACTTCCATTCCCTGAAAATATTCCCCTGAAAGAACCACGCCGCGGTTCCCTCATGGTGGGCACTGCACGCAATATTGTGATTCGTGGACGGATCCGGAGGGGATAGCCATCTTCGGAGGTCCTGTCGTAATTGGTTTCCTGTAAGAATGGATGAGCCCTCAAACATAATATCAGCGCAGTTAGGCATTGACAAACGTTTAATTTGATCTACGTCGTTGGCTGCTTGTTTCATGACGACCCGAGCCTCCTTTCCATCTGGTTCATAGGGAATAAACAACGGCATCAGGTGACCGACTGGAAATGGTTTGCCCACCTTCGATTACCACAGTGATCTTGTTGTCGACTGCCCCCACTCTGTTCCCAACGTCCGCCACTCGGCCACCAATGGTCGTCACCCTATCGCCGACAGCCTCCAATTTGCGGTCGACGCCGGCCACTCTATTGTCGACACCCTCCACTCTGTGATCAACGCGAGCTACTCGATCATCGACAGCAACCACGTTATCCGCGACGCCTCGCACTCCCTCATCGATAGTGTGCGTCACCTTCAGCACTTGTGCTGTAGCCATTCGAGCTTCGTCTTGCGTCAACTTGTCCAGCCTCTTCATCGAATCTTCTATGTCTGTCCTTCCGGCCAACCTTTTCAAATATTTTTCTAAATGTTCCTTAGTCGGTCATGGAGTATAAATAACAGGTCTAACTCACTCGTCCTCCCCTGCTTCATCTCCTTTGTCGCAATTCCAAGAATCGAGAGTACCTCTACCATGATTTGCACAACGATGTTTGTCATTTCCGGCGTCAGTGGCACCTCTGTGTAGATCTCGAGACGTCGGAAAAAACATTCGATCCGTTCGAAGATGTCGACGATCATATCTGTGCTTGCACGAACATCCTTGGCTGCCTAAGAAATCCTGGTGTGACGATGACCCGGACAAAGACACGGAACAGAAAACGCACCAAAAGGAGGACACCGACGCCAGCAAATATCACTTTCGCTGGTGAAAATACCTGTAAAATGGATATCAGGGTGCGCATCTCATACCAGTTCAAGTCCTGAGGCATACAAGGCCAACGCCCTCTCCCAGAGTCGCTGAGAAGGCGTATAGGACATTGACGGTGGGGTCGAGCCACTTTGTCCACCTATCATCACCGTTCCGGGACTGATCGAGGTCCTGAACTTGCTGCTGGAGGGTGACGAGGACGGTACTAGGAGATTGGCAGGCTTGGAGCTGTTCGGCGAGTGGATGGGCAAGAAGATCCTTCTTTGTACGCTTCTCGTATATTTTTAAGGCATTGTTGAAAATTGGTCGGAAGTTGGAGGATGAACTGGAGACCGAGTAATTATGAGCCATGAATGTATGGGCGGCCCAGGGCGGGGGATCCGTTCGTGGTGAGTGAGAAGGCGATATCGGGCTCGTGGGATTTGGGCACTCCGGTGATCACATGATCACATGTTGTCTTTCCATTCCATTTCCATTCCAGAGGATTGAGGATTCGAAGGTACGCATTGTGTCGATGTATATATTATATTACCAAGAAATGGATTACTCGATCACGGTATGATTTTCCCTCCACTGAAACCAAGGTCGGAAAATCATTCTAACGTGGAATTATGCCAAGACGAATAATTGCGCGTATTTTTCTTTCTTGGTAAGGGCTATGCGCCAATATTAATATCGGTCGAGTGGCCGCTCACGCCAAGCGTAACTTTCGGGACTGGAAGAATACGCTGAAAGTCGGTTGGATGTCCTCCAGTGGTATTGACCTTGTTCAGGATCCGCTACCCCTCTGCCACCTTGACACGCGCTGGCACAAACTTGAATTTTGTCTGTGGCTTCGGAGTTGTCAGCCCTTATGAGGAAAGTCTCGTGATAATGCGGCACAAGATGCATACAAATATTATCAATAATTACTTTTTTGCCATGCAACCTTTCCTTCACCTCAAAATGCTGGTCCAATACTAATATGTCGATTGCGGCGTCAAAATGTTTATTTATTGTCGTAAAGGCTGGCTTTGTAAAAATAAATATTGGACTACAATCATATCCGAGTGGGTATTGCTGTGCAAACTCAAAATATTCGCAACATTCACACTTTGCGACGCCATTTCTGTCTCCATGAGATCCCCATGCGTTAGCTGCTTTCAATCCCTATCATGCGTATCGCAGCGGCGGACGTGGACAAGAGTTATTGGTACCTCATATACGTCCTATGATCCCTGCCTCTCTGTCGAGTGCCGACAGCCGACCAACCACCCGCTTGTCGTCCCTTGCTTCCACCCACCATGTCCCATCCCATGACCACCCTATTACCAACTCGTCCTCCAACTTCCACTTAATCTTCAATAAAGACATACGAAAAACGAACGAAGAGGGATTTTGCGCACCCACTGGCCTCGCAACTCCAGACCTGCAACTCTCACAGCGCTGTTCTCGCCGTTCTCCAGCAGCATGTCCAAAGACCGAATCACTCCGGGAACAGCAATAACAGGTGGACAAAGGTTGCTCTATCCAACCGTGAATGTCTTTTCTGCGGTATAGCTCGATACACTTGCGGGTAATTCTTACATCTGCGTTTCTCACAGCTAAAGATGTCCGCACAAGCCAAGACACTCTTGTCGAGATCTTCGAGCGTATCGAGGGGTTTTTACCGGCCCACACTGAGGTGCAATCGACGCAGGATATGCCTACAGTGGGACTACATTTGAAGCGCGCAAGTTTTAACGAAGTGGATCATCTGACTGTGACAATAAAAGACCTAAAAGGTTATAGAGGTAGTCGCCAGATATCCTTCAAAGAGCTTGATCAAGAACGGTCAAGAACGGTAACAGAGAAGAGGCGCAAAATCCATAGTACTTGTTCAGCAGATCTGTACTACAAGCTTCGGAATGGTTTCACTTAGCACCATGTTCTAAAAGTAGTTTCACAAGGTCGTCTAACCCTGCCCTTGACGCGGTCAGCAAAGGAGTGCAGCCGCTGTTATCCACTGCGTCTATATCTGCACCATGCTCGATCAGTACACGTGCTATTTCAACCTCGCCAAACGCTATTGCTTGATGTAATGGCGTGCTGCCCGTCGTCGTCCGTGCATTCACATCTGCGCCGTGCTCGAGTAAGGCCCGAGCTATATCAGGATCATTGGGGGAGTCACTGTTCGATGTAAGGTGCAACGGAGTAGAGGCGGCTCCACTCTGGGCATTTGTGTCTGCCTCGAGTTCGATTAGTACCCGAACCAACTCGATGTCTCCAGACCGAGCTACGCAATGCAGTGGGGTCCACAGGTCAATGTCCTGAGGATCCACGGACGAACCGTGGCGATGGAGGAGGTAGACAAGTTGGAGGTGTCTCCTTGACAATGCGGCGACGGCCGGTGTCGAATATCTTCCCCCGATAGCGGTCACCTGCTGCGGGTATTTGACAATGAGGTGTTCAACTAGATCTTGGAATCCACATAACGCGGCGTAATATAGAGGAGAAGCTTGAAGTACCGGGTACGAGGAGAAGTAGGGTAGAGGTGGGTTGCGTGGGTGGACATCTATGTTGTGCAAACGGAGCCATCCAGAAAAATATAGCTTGTCCACGTCGAACAAACGTTCCATCGCAGTTTGAAGGCGAGACGATACACCCTCGAACTGGGCATGGGTGACCCAGTGTTGAGCAGCATACCGATCAAGAGGAGAGGCCGTTCCGACGACAGCTTGATCAACGCGATCGTTCGTCCGTAGCAAGACGCCCAAGCAAGCTTGAGCCATGATTGTGTGCGCGGTCTCGAGAACGACATGATAATGCGAGACATCCCGACTTGGGGTAGCGAGACGGGGCGAGGCCAGAAATTCTTTGACCGAGAAATGAGAAAACTGCACAATCTGCGTGTGGTTGTGGTCGCCGTCTTCGTGAGAGACAATTTGCTCCTCATTGTTATTATAATTGTTGACATTGATAATAGCAATCAAACTGGAGCATGACGACAGAAGTGCCTGTTCTTGATCCTCCCATCGCCAACTTGCGTTCAACTTCGGGATCCCATCTGGATTATCAAAGTCAACCGCAAGGACCTCCGCGAGCTCTCCAACAAAAAGTGGCCGATTCGCTACAACAAGGCATTGTAACAGACGGAGAGCGTGATCCATGTTCGGCCTCTTGATTTCTCGCAGTATACGCTCATATGTCTCATCCAACGACTCCGGTAATTCATCAAGCGTCCGCGGGACGCTTGATGGAAGGCAGTGACGTAGGGTCTCCAACTGGCAATATACCCAACGAAACCTGCTGATTGAATTAAACAAGCATTGCGAGTGTAAAGCAATTCACTCACATTCCGCCGGCTCTCTCAGAGAGTGTCTCTATCACGAGTTCCTTATCGACCGTCCTCCATCTCCTCATGATTGGTTCCGAATCCGAGTAAACCACGGACCTGACATAGTCGACGATATCTTGTTTTTGTCCAGTCTGGTCGTGAATAGAGACCCGGTGAACGGCTAAAGGTTCGAGGACATCTCGTATGTCAATCTCTGGGCGGCTTGTGACACAAATATGGAGATTTGGAAGGCGGAGCTCGACAAGCTCCTTGAGGAGCTTGAGAACCCGTTGGCGAGAAGAAGGAATCCCAGAGGAGTTGGAACATTCATCGATGGCGTCGATTATTAGATAGACTGGATGTTGCTCTGGGAGTGACAGCATCTCTTTCAGGCACTTCGCCAAACGGTCATCACTAGGCTGTTGCGCTCCATCATCGTGACTCGCGTATAGATGTGATAGAATATCACAACGAGGACCCGAGCGGGCAGAAAGCTGAACGAGAAGGGAACGGACTAGATCGTGCCAGTGCTGTTTGTTGATATCTCGAAAGTCGAAATAGAAATAACACATCGATGCTTGTCCGGCCTCGCATATAGTTGCAATTTCTTGAATGACAGAGGAACTGTCAGACCACGTCAGGAAACCATGACGGAAAGAGTCAAAGATGTACGAACCAGAGAACACTCTTCCCTGATCCCGCTTCGAATATAACATTAATCCCATATAACACCAGGAGAAGCAATGGAGGAACGTACGTTTACCATGAATCCAGAGAATTGAATCGGTGGATTTCCATTCCCTGAAAATACTCCCCTGAAAGAACCACGCTGCTGTTCCCTCATGGTGCGCACTGCATGCAATGTTGTGATTCGTGGACGGATCTGGTGGGGATAGCCATCTTCGGAGGTCCTGTCGTAACTGGTGTCCTGTAAGAATGGTTGAGTCTGTAAATCCAGGATCAGCACAGCAGGAGTCGACAAACGTTTCAATTGATCTACGTCGTTGGCTGCTTGTTTCATGATGACCCGAGCCTCCCTTCCATCTAATTGATAGGGAATAAATAACAGCATCAGGTGACTGACTGAAAATGGTTTGTGCACCTTCCATGACCATAGCGACATTGTCACCAACCGCCCTCACTCTTTCGTCAACTCCAACCACTCGTTTATCAACGCCAACAACTCTAACGTCGACGGCATGCGTCACCTTCAGAACTTGTGCAGTAGCCATTCGGGCCTCCTCTTGCGTGAGCTTGTCCAGCTTCTTCAGCGAATCCTCTATGTCTGTCCTTCCGGCCACCTTTTTCAAAAATTTCTCTAAAAGTCCCTTAGTCGGTTATGATGTATCAATAAACGTATAACTCACTCGTCTTCCCCTGCTTTATCTCCTTTGTCGCAATTCCGAGAATCGAGAGTATCTCTACCATGATTTGCACAATGATGTCTGTCATTTCCGGCGTTGGTGGCACCTCTGTGTAGATCTCGAGACGTCGGAAAAAACATTCGATGCGTTCGAAGATGTCGACGAGCGCATCTTCGCTTGCGCGAACATCCTTTGCTGCCTAAGAAATCCTGGTGTTACGATGGCCCGGACGAAGACACGGAACAGAAAACGCACCAAAAGGAGGACACCTACGCCAGCGAAGATCACTTTCGCTGGTGAAAATACCTGTAAAATGGACATCAGGGTGCACATCTCATACCAGTTAAAGTCCTGAGGCATACAAGGCCAACGCCCTCTCCCAGAGTTGCCGAGAAGGCATATAGGACATTGACTGTGGGGTCGAGCCACTTTGTCCACCTATTATCGGCGTTCCGTGACTGATCGAGGTCCTGAATTTGCTGTTGGAGGATGACAAGGATGGTACTGGGAGATTGGCAAGCTTGGAGCTGTGCGACGAGTGGATGGGCAAGAAGATCCTTTTTTGTACGTTTCTCGTATACTCTCAA
>QFFA01002018.1:0-17199 GCA_003316565.1 Russula foetens | reverse complement strand
AATGAAGACGGTGAATTTGAATGATATGCAGTGAGGACATTACCTGCATCCAGAACTGGGACAAATCAATCAGAAAATAAATCATTAAGAACTCTGGATGGTGTACTCACGAAGTGCCTGGAGTTCGACGAAGAGAACTTGAGAACGTACACGCGGCCGCTCGCTTGCGGAACACTCACGAAACTAGCATCGGGCGGGAATAAGATGAGGTCCTGGAATATCCTCAGCTGGGATTTATTTGGGTTAAACTTGAGACGGACGAACCTCCTCTGTCTCCTCCGTCGCTCTATTTTTCCACATGAAATGGAGCTCTTCGTCTTCCCCTCGTTCAATCACCACTGCACCCTTATCGGGCCTTGGTTCGACGACGTTAGTTCCCTCGCGCCGAAACGCGCGCCCTGCCTTGAAGGCGAGAATTGTAGACGGTTCGGTTAGAGGCATTGCTTCACAGGTAGAGAGATGATGACCTCAATCAGGTCGACGCGTCACTGGTTTCACTTCCTGTTTCGGTCAGCTAACTCTTTCATTACTCCACTTGCACTCCTCGCGCTAAACTGCAAAATCTCAAATCGAAATGTTCGACGACCAGGCCGGTTGGGGTGCAAACGATTTGGTTTCAACCGGCGACGTCGTCAAGGATGCTATGAAGAAGGAACAGCTCATCAAGTACGTGAGCTTTCATGCGATCTCTACACCATGCTTATTCGTGCCAGGGATATCGTCGCTTTTCAAGACGATCTAAGAGGTAACGGTACATCAAATTTTCCGTTAGGGATTGTTTTCATATTATCTTCTATCATCTCCAGTGCTGCTGGAGCGCGTTAAGACGGTCGAGAGAGACACGGAAAAATTGTCGTCCGGAAATGCCACACTACAGACGTACATTGACAACTTGACGTTACAAATGGCTAAACGGCGTTGACCGTCCTTTCATTGCGTTGAGAACCAGCTGTTTCCTCCTGGACGAAGGATCTCGCCAGTTTGTCAACGCAAAGAGAGCGGTTGCTCAACCATCAGTAAAATGCATTGACCCTCGCACCTCCAATCATCGATATGAGTGACTTCGAGGGGACACACTTGATGGTACGTATCAGGTGACAAGGCCACTCATAGGAAAACAACCTTGCTTTGACTGTGTGATGGCTAAAACTGCCCCCTGTCGATAGTTGCACACGTGTCTGATGAGATCCTTGTCTCATCATCGCGTTGGACGAGCACCCTGTGCATTACAACAGCCTCTGGCAGGCGTTGAATTTTTGGTGAGCGCTTAGCTTGAAATGCATTGAGCCTCGGTCAATGGCTGAAAGCTGGGAGAATGGAGGTTGCGCGATGTTATCATTTCGAGGTGCATATCCGGGAGAATAGTCGATGGCCCATCGTTCGTGCTCTGGGGCTGAGTATGGGGGCTTTGATACACTCTCATGCTCGAAACTTATCCAGCGTAGCCTTAAGTCCCATATCTTATGATATCGCTACTTGGAATGTTAATTTTCCAGCCGATGTTGTCTTCTTCGAACTCCCCAACATACTGGTATAGTCACGTGATGATAACATTTCACGTGACTTGACGCGACCGTTGTGTATAAGCTGTCCACGGCGGTGCGGTGATTGGACGCTTCCCCCGGTTTCCCCGTCTACCCAACTTGACCTTGTGTACCATGTCAACGTTGAGCAAGCTTGCCATTCGCGGAATCCGTTCGTTTGACGATAAAAACATCTCGGTCATAGAATTCTTCTCCCCCGTTACGGTCATTGTCGGCCACAATGGTAGCGGAAAGACCACCATAATTGAGTGCTTGAAATATGCAACAACAGGTGATCAACCCCCTGGTACGCGAGGTGGAGCCTTCATTCATGATCCCAAGATGGCGAACGAAAAGGAAGTGAAGGCACAAGTGAAACTACGCTTCTTTGCTGCAAATGGAGTCCGCATGCTCGCCACCCGTAACGTGTCCGTCACAATGAAGAAGACTGCTGGAATGACTATGAAAACATTGGAGAGTATCCTCTCTTTGGACGATGGAAATGTTGAGAAGTCTGGAAAAGTACGTTGCCTGGATATTGATACACCTGCCCCTCGACTCAAGCGTATGTAGCGCCGCACCATCTCAACCAAATGCGCGGAAATGGATGTCGAGATACCTCACCTGCTGGGTGTCTCGAAAGCCGTGCTCGAAAACGTCATCTTCTGTCATCAGGAAGATTCTTACTGGCCGCTTTCTGAGGCCTCGATTCTGAAGAAGAAATTCGACGATATTTTCGAGGCGACAAAGTGAGGACATAACCCGCCTATTTCACTGCAATGACATCTGAGTTATTCCAGGTATACAAAGGCGCTTGACTCGATCAAGGCTGTTCGAAAGGAGCGCATCGCCGAATGGAAGACCGAGAAAGAACGTCTTGAATCATTAGGCCGTGAAAAGGGGCATGCGGACAAACTAAGGGCCAAGGTCTCCGACATGAACGCCAGCATAGCCTCGAAGGAAACGGAATATCAGGAGGCTAAGAAATTGTACGAGGCATTGGCGCGGTCGAATCGAAAGTTCGAGGAAGGCGCAACCAAGTTCCGGGAAATATATATCAGAGTTGAGAACTTGGAGAAAGAAAAGCAGAAGTACCAGGAAGAACTTGCAGAGCTACGCCCGAACGTGGAGGAGACCGATGGTACGCCGCTCGTATTCTACCACTGTCATTCGGAACTCTGATTTTTCTGATCATCTTAAGACACCGACGAACAACTGGCTGAGCGTATCAAAAACTTCAATGCTCACATCGCCGAACAAAGGAATGTCCGACGGCGCCAGGAGGCTAGTGAGCAGGATAAAGAGGACGAACTTGCTGCCACTCGAAGGAAGCATGTCGAGCTTAATGAAGAACACGGCCAGCTAACTGCGGAAGCTAAGGTGAAGAAAGCAATTTCAATTATTTTGACAGTACTTCTCAACTGTTCCAGGCCCAGGAAGAACGGATACTTGACCGCGAAGCTCTGATCCGCGAGATAGCCGCACAATACAGTATCCGAGGTTTCGACGTGTCTCCGCTCCAAAGTGACAGAGTCACGGACTTCACAGCGAAGCTGGCCTCTTCAGTGGCTCAGCAATCGACCGAGGTCGAGCGTATACAGGTACCATCTTAGTGCAGCCATCCACAAGCAGATCCCCACTCACAACACAATATCCTAGAATGACATTCAGCAGGGCAATGCCACTTATAACGAACGGTCCCGACAATTGCACGCCACTCTGGAAAGGCACAGACAACAACAGGCGAATAACCGTAGCAGAGTGGTATGTATATCCGATCTCGCTGAATGATCAACGCTTACGGGCGACCCAGGCAAAGCTCCAGTCAGACATCGCATCCACTGAGACCAAAGTAGAGGCAGCGGAGTTGCTTGATGCTGACCTACTGAATGTCATTTCAGACATAGAGGGGAAGAGTGCTCGCATCGAGAAGTTGAAAGCAGACATCGCTGCTATGAAACATGATGATCGCATAGCAGATCTTAACAGTAAAATTCGTGCGATGGAGGACCGGCGAGACAAGCTCACGGCTGAAATCAGGACGCTGAGTTTGCAATCAGACGCAAGGGCCAAGTTGACGCTGCACCAAAGAGACCTAACTTCCAAAGAGAGGGAGATGAAGAATATGTAAGGTTACAGAAGATCCATACACACTATGTGTCCCTCACCCTTCTCAGCTTGCAGATTTCGAGTACAAAATTTTCCAAACTAGTAGGAACGGAGGCATGCGCAGATGCCATGGAGAACGACGTCAACGCAGCCATTGGGTTCGTAGTCTGTTCGAAAGATACATCTATTTTCACTGATGGTTCTCAGGAAAACCGAGAAAGCGCATGCGGACCTTGAAGGGGAATGTAGTCTCGCTGATCGGAAGCTCCATGACGCAGAGACAAGTTCATCATCGTTGAAGAGCCAACTCAAAGCGAAACAGGAAGAATTGAGAGGTACAATCCTGGCAACAGTGATGCGTCCAATGTACTCTTAGCTGATTCGAGACAGGCCTGGAGAAGAAGTTGAAGAATGGACTCAGGGGTCATACATCGGTGGAAGCGGCTATTAAAGACGCGACCGAGGAGCTCAACTTTTTGCGAGAGTTCGTCTTCTCATAGACAGTTCGAATATGGCGTCTGATTTCAAGCTGACAGGTCACTCTCTAAGAGCTCTGAGAGTATAGGGCTCTATCAGAAGTTACTTTCGTTTGGCAGAACCGAGCACATCTGTGAAGTTTGTAACCGGCACATGACGGATGAAGAAATGAAGCCCTTCGAGAATTACGTATGTGACGGATCCCCCATTCATACAGGTCCTATACTTACGGCCACCAGCTCAATGACAAGATCAGGATCATATCTCCCGAGGCTCGGCGGGGATTCGAAAACGATATGGAAGCCTGGGAATCGGTACTCAAAGATTATCGAATGCTGATGCCTTGCGAAAGTTCCATTCAATGCTTGAAAGAGGTAGACATTCCATCCCTTGAAACCCAAATTCACGCCCAGGGTGCATTGCTGCCATCATTGGCTGAGGCTGCCGAAAAGGTATGGTATCTAACGTCTTCAGAGAGAACACGTCTGACGTGAAATATGGCAGGTCAATGAGGAGCTGCAAACTCTCAAGAAGGAGTTGAAGGAACTTGCATCTCTCCGGCAACATGCGACCAATGTTTCGAGGCTACACAACGATTGCAAGGACCTTCGGAAAGATATAACGAGCCTCGAGGACTCCTTGGCTGCTACGGGGTCAAAGAAGACGGCTGACGATGTTCAGCAAGAGTTAGATGACTTATCCGCGGAGTTGTGAGTATCTTTCATCCATGCCTTTAACTGTTCCGCTCATGGATTGTTGAAGGCGAAACACAGAAAAAGAGAAGCAGAATCTTCAGAATGATCGAGAGCGCCGGAATAATATTCTACGATCACAAGAGACTGAACTTCATCAGCTCCAACTACAGGAAACAGATCTTCGCAGTAAAGTCAGAGAAAAGGAGGCCCTTCAGAAAAGTGTTGAGGCTATGCAACTAGAAGTGACGTCTCTGAAAAGTCAAGCGAAGGTAATGATACAATGCCTTCTCCTTATACATGACTCAGAGGCTGATCGCTCACAGGAATTGGACGCCCAAACGTTAGCAGACCAGGGACCAATTGGCGTACTTGATCGCGAGCATCAGGCCGCCCAGACAGAGCTCAATGTCAGATTGTCTCAAGCGCAACAAGCGGCTCAGGAACTCAGTAGAAGTGCCGATAAACTCGAGGGCGCCAACAAGCACATCGAACGGTGAGTACTATTGTCTCGCCCCTTATAAGGAGCTCGTCCCTGATGACCGAAATCCAGGTATATACGAGATAAGCGCGACAAAAGGCTTCACGAATGCGCTGAAGCTATCATTCGCTTCGAGGCAAAAATACAGGAGTACGGGCTCGAGATTGAGCAGATCCGCAAAAGTATCGCACAGTTGGACAAAGAGATCAACGAAGGAGGAGCCGCATTATCCAATCTCCGTGAAAACCGTCGTATTAGAAAGCTGCAAAGTGACATTCAGGCCACTCAGAAGGAGATAGACTCTTGTGATCTAGAAGGGGCCGCGAAGGCGAAGCGCAACTTTGAGGAGAAGTATCAACCAGAGAAAGATAGGGAGAATGAAATGCAGCAGAGGGTAACCCATTTGCATTTTCCCATGATTTCAATCTTATGGTGTCGCTTAGAGTGCTCACATCGGGGGAGAGTTGACTTCGTTGAGAGCCCAATTGCAATCGCTCGAGGAAGATCTTAAAGATTATAAAGACATCAACAAGAAGTATACAGATCAACTATTGAAAGTCAAGGTAAGCTTCCTGTCCAACTCTGCTCCAAAAGCAAACTGATCCGATTAGATGTCTGATATGGCTAACAATGACCTCGAAAAATACGGAAAAGCATTAGACAAGTAAGGACTCTTCATGACCTTGGTAAAGCGCTGATGTTCAAGGATGTAACATATAGCGCGATTATGAAATATCATTCCTTGAAGATGGAGGAAGTGAATGACACAATGCGTCACCTGTGGAATAAGACATACCAGGGCACAGGTACGCACAGCTCCTGGTTTCCCCCGTATAATCTCAAAGTCGATAATCTTTGAAGATATTGATGGAATCCGGATCCGTTATGATAGCGATGGAGGCGCCTCGAAGCGATCATATAACTACAGAGTGCGTACTCTTCGTAATAGCCCTCAGGCCTTCCGTGAGCATTCCACCAACACTACTGACACTCATGGGTTTTAGGTCGTGATGACAAAAGATCAGGTGGAAATGGACATGCGAGGACGCTGCTCAGCTGGGCAGAAAATGCTGGCATCCATCGTCATCCGACTTGCACTTTCCGATTCTTTCGGGCAGAATTGCGGGATTTTGGCGCTTGATGAGCCAACCAATGCCCTCGACGTAGAGAACATTGACGCGCTGGCAGCTAGCCTTGTCGAGTTAGTCCTATCTCAAATTCCTCATGGACTAGGCTAATCGATCCGCAGCATCATTAACGAGCGGAAGAACCACGCTAACTTCCAGCTTATCATCATCACGCACGACGAAAATTTCCTGCGGAAGCTCGGTCAGAGTGATGTCATGGAATACTATTGGTAAGTTCGCAGGCTGTCGTCTCCGTGGGGTAGGCAAACTGACACGTTGTATAGGCGCGTGTCACGAGATTCGAGGCAGAAGTCGATCATCGAGCGGCAACGATTTGGTTGATTGTGTATATCTGGGGCTTCTACCGGCTCCTTCTCCTTCGACTTTCTCGCGTGTTTCCTCCATCTCTACTGTTTCAGCCATAGCATGTCATCGTCTGTCGAATAAACCCATATCTTGAGCGACGCGGATCCTTGATCGTAAGGACATAGTTATTGAAACAATAGCTCCTACTTGTAGAGGGGATATCGGATCACCATTCTCACCTGGCCCGTGTCAGGGCCACGGTGCGCTCCATGTCTTTGCCATCGACGCAGAAACTCTATAGAGAATTCTTTTCGAGGTGATTGTTCCTGTATGAAATGCATCATCACTCAACATTGGCATGGGGTTCAAGTTGTTGACTTGTGGGAAGCAGTTGTTCCGGACCCCGTGAAGTGCCTTAACGGGCTCCCCGCGGGACAAGTTCTCTACGTAGACTGTGTGACCTTAGTAAGTTGGACTGGTATACAGGTCGTTCATATCGCTCCAGAGGCCTGGAAATTTCTAGTCAGTAGTTCAGTGACAGATACCTAGGACATCCGAGTCACCATCTTTCATGGCACAGCCGACATTCCTTTCTTAGGTGCACCGCATCACCGTGCCGTAGTCAAATCTGATTACCTTCAACGACCTCTACTCCCCTCGCCCGCGACCTCCCCCCACTTTGATGTCTTCAATGGCCATGTCCTCTTCCTTTCAAACCATCCTAGATACCGCATTGGTCAACTATTCCAAGCAAACCAAAATTGACCTTACCAAACATCCTTCCGCACTGCAACTTCAGAACTGCCGTTCCACCAACGACGTCCTCCAACTACTCCTACAAAGAGAAACTGCGTTCAGAGACTATCGGGAGAAACACCGAAAGTTGATCGAGTGCTTTCGTCCCATAGTCCAAGTCGTCCATACTTTTTCTAGCGTCCTTGGAGAGGTGGCTTGCCTTGTAAGTGATCAGCACACCATTTTCTCCATCTGATCATGCCTTCACGCCTCCCTACAGGTGCCATTACAACCATCAAAAGCGATATTCGTTGGCATTGACGTCCTCATCTCCGTAAGCTGTCGCCTTTCTCTTATTAGACCTTTGTGTACTATCCATATCAGGCAGCTATCGGCGTCAGCGAAAGCTACGATGCACTTAACGATATCTTTGAACGCGTCGCCAGTTTCCTTACTCGCTTCCATATCTATACCGAGAAGATCCCGCTGTCCCCGATGATGTCGGATATCATGGTGAAAGTCATGACCGAAGTTCTCAACGTACTTGCACTGGCCACAAAGCATCTAAGACAGGGACGATTCAGTACGTGGCTTGCTGCATGCTTATCATCACCAACTAATCGTTGTACAGAGAAATTCATACATAAGTTACTCGGAGAGAGACGCATTGAGGGTGTCCTACAGCGATTAGACCAACTCACCCAGGAGGAAGCTTTGATGACTGGTGCCCACACGCTGGAAGTCGTCCATGGATTGTCCGACGATCTGAAGGTAGTCAGGAACGGTGCGGAGCTTCACTCTGGTCGTCATCAAATGATTGACGAGACTTGTACGAGCAGATGGCAAGACATCAACACATGGTATACACCAAGCTCTAGGTATGTTCAACCTACTTGGAACGCACAATGCTCCTATAACTAATGGTGCATGTTGACCATGATACAAAATATGGCAGATGGGATAAAAAAGATGCAGAGTTAGTCCTGGTCTCTATGCATCTCGGAGTTATCGAAGCTGAACGTGATGCTCAGGGAACCAGTTCCAGATGCACATTCGAAGTTGGCTTTCCCCCCCGGATCCTTCAATAAATCACAACATTGCCCGTGGAGACCATCTCGAGGGAACTGCCTCATGGTTTACCGAAGGCGATATGTATCAGGAATGGACAGCGATGGGGTCTCTCTTTTGGATTCATGGTAAACGTACGCATTTCTCCCATTTTTATTTCGTCGCACGCCCTGACTGCCATCTGTTCCATAATTCCACAGCGGGGTCAGGGAAGAGTATATTGTGGTACGTGATTCTCGAATAATTCGTTCAGCTCGTTCAAATCATCGATCAGCTCCAGCATTATTCAACAAGTTGCACGCATACAGGATACGGGATTGGCCTCGATGGCCTATTTCTACTGCGATTTCCGAGACTCCAAGAAGCAGGAAGTCACTGGATTACTGGTTTCTCTTGTTGTCCAGCTTTCCGCTAAATCTGATGCCTGCTATGACATCCTCTCTTCCCTGCATTCCGAGTGTGATGGAGGATCACTGCGGCCGGACGATGACTCATTGCTGGATTGCTTGGTGACAATGCTCAAAACCAAAGGGCAGCCAACAACATATATTATCATCGATGGTATTGACGAATGCCCAAACAACTCTGGTGTGAAGTCCCATCGGGAACGGGTGCTTCAGCTGGTGAAGAAACTAGTCGACTTACACCTACCAAATGTTCGCATCTGCGTGACCAGTCGCCCAGAGGCAGATATCCAAGGCGCCCTCTCATCTTCGTCATCTCATACTATCTCGCTTCATGGCGAAGTCGGACAGATGAAGGATATTGCCGACTATGTTAAGTCTATCGTCCACTCAGATTGGAACATGCAGAAATGGAGGGAGGAGGACAAGGAAATGGTCATCAGCACACTCACTCAGAAAGCTGACGGAATGTAACCAATTTTTTTACTATGCCGAATCATAACGGTTCTCATGTAACTACACAGGTTTCGATGGGTCACGTGCCAACTGGAAACCCTGAGGCGCGGTCTTCCCTCTTCAATTCGTCGTGCTCTTGATAATTTGCCGAAGAGTTTGGATGAGACCTATGATCGTATTCTCAAAGGCATCGCTCAAGAGAAATGGGAATACGCGCAGCGTCTCTTCCAATGCGTTGCAGAGTCAATTCGGCCACTTCGTGTGGAGGAGCTTGCGGATATCCTTGCGATTGGATTTGAGGCAGGATCACTTCCCCAATACCACGTGAAGTGGCGTCCAGAGAACTCAGAGGAAGAGGTGTTATCTGTATGCTCAAGTCTCATCTCCATTGTCGACACGGACGGGTCACGAGTGGTTCGGTTCGCTCACTTTTCGGTCAAGGAATACTTGACATCAGAACGCCTCGCCAATGCTGGGAATGGCCTTTCCCAGTACCACATTCTTCCTCATTTGTCACACACTATCCTCGCAAAGGCTTCTATGAGCATCCTTCTAGCATTAGACCACCAGGTCGACGAGGGCAGTCTGAAGAACTCTCCGTTCGCTATCTATGCAGCTCGATACTGGGTCAACCACGCTCAGTTCGACGACGTGTCTTCTAGAATCAGAGACGCAATGGGGCTTCTTTTCGACCCCGACAAGCCACACTTTGCAATATGGGTGTGGATATACGACCTTGACTCTCCATTCCGGAAATCTATGTTCACGGCTCGACCATCCCCTCCAGAAGCTACACCATTGTACTACGCTACGCTATGCGGTATCCGCGATCTTGTAGAACACATGATCGTTACCCGTCCGCTTGACATCAATGCCCGGGGTGGATTCTATTGTACACCATTGCACGCCGCGGTCGTCAAAGGAAGTCCCGATATTGTGACATTGCTTCTTGAACATGGTGCAGACGTTGCCGCCTGGAATGCCGACCAAAGGGACCCACTGAACGAAGCATCACTAAGAGGGCGTCCGGGTATGGTGAAGTTATTACTCGACCATCATGCAGACGTTAACTCTCGAAACGGCCATGAGAGAACCGCGTTGTTTCTTGCGTCACAAGCGGGGGAACTGGAGGCTGCACGAGTATTATTCCAGCACGGTGCAACCGTGGACTCTCGTGACGAGGATGGCTCTACGGCGTTGATGGTAGCATCGCAAAATGGACACCTGTATGTCGTGCATTGGCTACTCCAGAATGGCGCGACTGTGAACGCCTTTAACAAGGGTGGCTGGACCCCATCGATGCTCGCATCCCTACATGGACATCTGGATCTCGTACATTTGTTACTCCAGAATGGCGCGAATGTGAATTTCTGTGGCGACAATGGCTTGACCTCATTGATGCTAGCATCACAAAATGGACATCTGGACGTTGTGCGTTTCTTGCTCCAGAACGGTGCAGCTATAGAAGCCTGTCACAACAACGGGACTCCATCTAATGGTACGTAGCAATACCCTTCCCCATCCTACGCAGCAGTTCCATGACCCCCACACAGATTCAAATCATAATGATCCAGACAAACAGCACTTCTATACTTCACTCCATCTTGCATCCGTAAACGGCCATCTCCTTGTTGTCGAATTGCTCATCCAGCACGGTGCGGATGTTGATGCGCGGAACCAGAGCCAAGAAACACCCTTACATCTAGCATCAAGACATGGCCAACTCAAGACTGTACACCTTCTGCTCGCATCTGGCTCACATGTCAATTCTCGAGATAACGAGGATTCCACCCCATTACACAAAGCAGCTCAAAGTGGACATCTCGACGTCGTCACACTGTTACTCGAGTCCGGCGCGGATATCAACGCTCGCAATGCCAATGACGCGATCCCATTAGACCTGGCATCCCATTATAGGAGGTCTGATGTCGCAAGGCTTTTAGCGGAGCGCATGGGAGTAATGGATTCCCAGGTCCTCACCGACGTGACCCATTCGCTCACGGCGCCACAGGACTCCCTTCCCCGAGTCTCACAGCCGTCAAGTGGCCACGAGAGTACTACATTACATGCTGCATCAGAAGCGGGAGATATTGAGACCGTGCGGTCATTACTTGACGGTGGCGCTGATGTCAATCAACGGGACGAATATGACACGACTCCAGTGTATCGGGCGTCTCTAAGCGGGCGTTATGAAGTGGTCAAGTTACTAATCGAGTACTATGGCGCGGACGTAAACGCTCAAGCACGGAATGGCTGGGCACCGTTGCAATCAGCGTCGTCCAATGGACATTTGAACATTGTTCAATTGTTGCTCGACCATGGTGCCGATGTGAATGCAACGAATCGAGACCACGAGACTGCATTGCATTTCGCATCACGGTATGGTTACCCAGATATCGCCAAGGTGCTCCTTAGATGGGGGGCGGATGTCGACGTGCGGAGTGAGGAAGGTTGGACACCATTTCAATTAGCGTCGCGACGAGGACAACAGAACATAGTGCGACTGTTGTCGGAATATGATGTACATGGGATGTAAGGTAATATGTCATTGAGAATAATTGGAAGGGATCACTGTAGTGCCCGTGTAATTTGCCATTAATATTATTACTGTTATTTTCTACTTCCGGTCCGGTATACCCGGCCACGAGTCCCGCCCACTCCGTGCACGATTGGCTGATCCCATCAAGTCCCTCGACACGACGACAATTCCGACCAACTGACGCACCTACTCTTCACAAGGCTCTCAGCTGCACAGACAGCATCCAAATGCCCGTCGTTGGCTTGGAAGCTTGGTTCGCACAAATCCCCCCCGTGACACGCGCCTGGCTCGCCCTTTCCGTCCTCACGAGCGTGGCCGTCGTACGTACCCTCTTTACGAACCTTTCCCCGATGTTCGTTTCTGAAATAAAAAATCGAATGGCTGGCAACATGCGCTCTCGTCCTTTGTTTTTTTTTGCACGTAGCAATGTCAATTGATCACTCCCTTGCAACTCTACTTTAGCTTCAAAGCCGCGTTCCGGAACGCTCAGGTAAGTTTGCGAGTCTGTTCCGCAGCATGCTTTACTGTGCGATCATCTCTTTCGTCCGTCGTCGTTCTCAACGATCGCCTCCCCGGGCCCTTCCCTTCCTTCCCATAGCCATGGCGGGTGTTCACCACGTTCTTTTACTTTGGTTCGATCTCGTTGGACTTTGTCTTCCACCTCTACTTCTTGTGAGTGGTACACACACACATCTCGACCTGTCCAAAACAAAAAAATGCCAAAATCGTTTTGACTGATCTGATCACCATGCCGTCGTCGTCGCATTTGCCAACCCCGTATAACGAACGAACGACGACAGCATGCGTTATAGCCGCATGCTCGAAGAGTCCTCATTCGCAAACCGCAAAGCAGACTACTTCTGGCTCCTCTTCCTCTCCTCTCTCATGCTCCTGGTACGTAACCCCCCATCTACCAAATTATCGATTCTCTCTCGTCCATGACCCCGCCTTATTTATATATATATTATATTTCAGGGCCTATCCCCGCTCTTCAACCTCCCATTCCTCTCCTCCCCGCTCGCTTACGTGCCGATCTACTTTTGGTCCCGCCGGCACCCGACGACGCCCATATCGCTCTTCGGCCTTCTCACCATCACGGCCCCATACCTCCCCTTTGCCCTCGTCGCATTCTCCTGGGTGCTCACCGGTACATGGCGCGCCGCGGCGAGCGACCTCGTCGGGTGCGCGGTCGGCCACGTGGGATGGTTCATACGCGACGTGTGGACTCGCGAGATGATCGGTGGGTCGACGATATTTAGCGAGGCGCCGGACTCATTGTGAGTTTTATTTTTGCTCTCTTGCCGTTGATGGATGGCTCTCTTTTCCTTTGTCTGATTGCTTTTCGTCATCCTCACCAGGAAGCGCCTTTTTGGAGATCTTTAAAATGCTGTTCTTCATCTTCACCACGCGTTTGGCGGTCGCTTGTCGATTCTGTAATGAGTTTTTTCGGGGGGTCATTTATTGTAAAAACAGAGAGGACAGACACGTCTTAAGTTATTTTGAACCACGACCCATCCGCTGCCACGGGATCACAAACTTCTAATTTGCGCCTTCGCGCCTGCGTCAGCAAAATTGGTTACTTTTACATCTTGGTCACGCATATACAGATGGAAGCATGGTATCAGAATCGCGACCTGTGCGGTGAGGTGAAGGGAGTAACATAAAGGCCAAGGGGAAAAAAAGAAAAAAAGAAAAGAAAAAACGGGTTAGCCATAATCAAAAGATCGATTGAAGGAAGCGAGCATCCAGCAGGCCAATCCGAACGTAAGAATATATACGACTCAATTGTGGTATGATGCGCCACACGCTATTCAAGAAAAGAACAGCGCCAGCGCCAGGTGAGTAAATGAGAGCTCCAAAGTAGATTTAGAACGAGCGCGCACGAATCCCCAGGGGGGGTTGGGGTGGTCACTGCGCACGTCTGCATCCGTTATGCACCGTTGGCCATCTTGGCGGCTCGTAGCATCGCGCTGCGGTTCGGCCGCGGCGCTATGGTCGGCGCCTGCAAGCTTGCCGGGCGGAGCCTAGGGGGAGTAAGGATGCCAGTATCTGACAGCCGGGAAATCGAACGCCGCGGCGAGTTCACGTCGCCTTGCGCGGATGCGGGGCGACCCAATGAACTAGTGGACCGCGACAGAGTCGGGCCAATCGGCTGTCGGACTACACGTACACAACATTAACAAACGTCGTGTCGGCGCACCAGGGAGGGGGGGTTAGTGGGGACGTACACTGAAACGAAGAGGGCGGTGCGGCATCCTTTGACGCGCGCAGCAGCGCGCTCTTGTTCGGCCTCGGCGATATGGTGGGTGCGGCAGTGCTCGCGACCGAGAACGATTCGCGCCTCTTGTGCCCAGGAACGCCCTCGAACGTCCTAGCCTGCGCCGCCTTCAACGCCGCCTTGGCCCTCTCTTCCTCCGCCGCCTTGGCCTTGGCCTGCGCGATCGTGATGATGGGCTTCGGTCGGAACGGCTTCGGCGGGGGAGCGCCCGCGATGCGCAACGAGGCCGCGCGTGACATGCGCGGCGATATCGTCGGGGCCAAGGTGGAGGCGACCGGTATGGACTCTGTGCGCTTGTGTCCGGGCACGTCCGCGAACATCTGCCGCATGGCTTCTTTCGAAGGCGGCTTGCGGGGTCCGGGCGAGCGCTGCGGGATTTTGGGTGGCGTGATGACGCCGGCGCGCAGGTCCGCGGCGCGTGTCGTGCGTGGCAGTATCGTTGGCATGACGTGGGAGAGGGGAATCTCGCGCGCTTTGAAGGAGGGGCGGCGTGAAGAGCTGCCGTTTGTACGGGGAGAGCTGCCGGCGGGGGAATGGCCGCTCGCGCTGGTCGTGCTGGTGCTGAGGGAGAGCGGAGGGCGTGCGTTGTTCGAGGAGGAGAGGTGGGAGGACGAGGTGGATCGAAGGGAGTCGGTCGTGAGGGCGTTTCCGTCGGTGGAGCAGTCCGAGGGGAGGTCCGATGCCGGGAAGGGCGGAGAGGAAACGAAGAGCGACGCGATCTGGATTTCGGCCGTGTCAACGTCGGGAGAGCCTATGACCGCGTTCTGCTCCACGTTGATTCCGTAGAGGGCGCGGAGGGAGTTGGGGGAGAGTTGACGAGCGACTTGGGGGTCAACGTCGCCCATGATGGCGTTCCATACTTCGATGGCACGACGGCGTTCGAGTACATATACCCATACCGGACCACTGTAACGTGATATTAGAAACGCGAACGCGTATGAAGGCGCGCGTTTGTGAGGAATCGCTTACTCGGCAAAGGAGCGAGCATCATCCCCGAAGAGTTCGAAGAGGGCATCAGGATCCGTGTCCATGTCAAACTCCATCTGCCTCTCCTTCACGATCTAGAGCGAAAAGTTGAGAAATAAAGGTATGGTTGATGGAAGAACGAGTGGTTACCTCGAACTTTGCGTCTGAAATGCGATGCTCGATCTCGAAGCGGTGGTCGACTGCATGTGGTTTGATGACGGCGACTGTGCGTGTAGGAGAGAGCGAGGGTGAAGTGGGTGTCGGTGTGGACGACTGGTGCGAATCATGTTGAGAAGTGTCGATTGTCGAGATGCCAAGGAACCTTGGGTCAGACATCGAGAGAAAGGTGAATAAGGAAGGTCGAGTGCGTGATACGCGATGATATATGTCACAGAAGAAAAGAAGAAAGAAGAGAAGAAACAACAAACAAGCCGATCGACCGGGGCGAGCGTTTTTGAGTTGTTGAGAGGGTAAATGAATTTTAATGATGAAACGAAACCGAGACCAAGTGATGAGTTATATGAGATGAGATGTGTGTATAAACTAAACTAAACCAACGTTGGCGGCACCCAAGGTTCTCATCAACGACCCCTGACACTCTGTATCCAATAATAAATTAATGAATTGATACACTACATTATTATTATTATCCTGTATATCCAGACCACCATTTCCGCAATTTATCCACGCAATACCGAACAGTATTTACAGGCCCTCCACTGACGACACCTTTCAATGACTGTACCGTCGCAGGGTAACCTACGATCCCACTCATCTCTGCCATAGACAGTCAGATCCTCGCAAAACATGCGTTTCTGATTATCACTTACGCTTGCCGAGAACCAACGGTAGCTGTTCGTCTCCTGCGATGCGCTGCCAGTACGCCGTTTCGCCAGTTTCAAATGGTGGGATGGACGAATCACTAGCATAGTGCCCACGAACCCTTCTCAAGAGAACCGATGGGAGCTTCTTGAGGTGAGCGACCCGCGCGAGAGGGCTCGTATCCTGCTGAATCGTCGACGACTCCGCAGGCCAATGCACTCCCGGCAGGCCTGTGACGAGGCGGTAATACAGCTCGCGGAACTGCGGTCCTTGTTTTCGAACAATGTTCCCCACCTTGCCGCGATTCTCTCCCGGAAGAACCATCCTAGGGTCACCGCTGTACGAGATGCCGGCGATGGTCTCGAATAACTGCTTCTCGCTGAACTCAGCGGGAAGCGTCAAGAGAGCCGCCCGAGCCGCCGACGTCAGATTGACCTGCTGGGTCAAGCGCACCCGCGCATCATCCTTGATAATCCTTAACGGCTTATGCATTCGCCCAGCAAGGTAGAGCGTGTTCCAATTCAGCAAATCGGAACAAAGGTTGTCCACTGAGGTGACGCCATATTTGATGGTCTTGAGAGAAAGTTAGATCCAATCCACCCTTGTCGATTCAGAAAATCACACACCCTTCCTTTCGTTTGCACAAAAGCGTTGAACCATATCCCTGGCCCAAACTCCTGAACCTTGGTCACAAAAGAAGAACCGAAGGTCCTCGCGTACATGGCGTAGTGCGACGGGTTCCGCGACATGTTGATCGAGTGAAAATGAGCCGGGTGTGTCACCGCAAACAAGAAATCGAGCATCGGGGCATCCTTCTCCACTTGATACCCGTCTTGCTCGAATACGCCAGAGCCGTACGCAAAGGCGTACCGGATGGGGGCGTCGAAATCCGCGACGATGCTCTCGAGCAACGCGCGCGTAGAATTGGGCACGGACAAGAGCTGGTTTTGACCGAATGTCGCGGGCAGGTGTGGAAGTGCCTGGTGTCGATGCGGGACTGCGGGGCGTGGGGCTGGGGACAACCGTGTGCGTGGTTTCGTAATGGGCTGCTGCTTAGAGGGGGTGGGTGGTGGTGGTTGTGTAACGTCGGGGGATGACGTGGTCTCTATTGATAACGAACGTATGGGAACCAAGGGGAATGTGATATGTCGACGAGATGTGTGTAACACTGTGGATAACATGATGATGAGAGTGTGTATGCAACGAGGAATGCATT
>QFFA01002008.1:0-13555 GCA_003316565.1 Russula foetens | reverse complement strand
GAAGGCCCCAAGGAGTCCCAAGTGCAGTTGTGTTTTGCTGATGTAAGAGGACCTCCACGGTCATGTTCTTCCGCCTCTTCCTTACTTGCTGGGCAAGGGCCCATCTTTTATGCATGTAACTTGAGCAGGTCAGCAGGAAGTGTGTGATACTTTCGTCTGCTTCGCCGCACACTGGACAGTTAGCCTTGTCAACGCATTTGATCTTGTAGAGATATCCGTTAAGTGGGAAGTGTTGCATATGGAGCTGCGCGATTTGACTTGCTGCGTTTCTTGTAAGCTTTGTGTTGCTAATTGTTTTGAGGAACTTGACAGAGGGGGTGGTGTTGTCTATGCGCATCGTTCTCCTTCCTCTTATGCATTTCCTCCAATTGTCGGCCCACTCCTTCATTAGCTTGTCGCTATGTCCTCTTTTTAACGCCAATGGGTTACTGCAGAGAGGTTTTCTGAGGTACGGGGGAAGGAGGGTGGCTTGAGAAGAAAAGTTACTCGCCGCTTTTTTGGCTTCACCGTCTGCTTTTTCGTTTCCTGCTATGCCGACGTGCCCTGCTGTCCATCTAAGCATTAACTTGAACTTGTGTTTGTTTTTGCACTTCTGCAGTTGGTTTGCCAAGCGGAGGGCCTCCTGGGTGAGGTGGTGGCCAGGTTTTCTTAGCTCAGAGTCGAAGGCTTTCAGCGTTGCTTGGTTGTCTACCGCTATCATGCATGTTGTGTTGTTCCGTTTCTCCGTGCTTATTAGATGTAGAGCCAGAAGAAGCCCCACGAGTTCTGCCTCATGAACTGTGTGCTCGGCTTCTCGACCCAGGTGGAGGTGTAGCATACGGTCCAGGCAGTTGTTCCTGATCAGTATGGCGGCAGCTCCCACCTTACCACCTTGCACTGAACCATCCGAGTACACTTGGATTTCCTCGCTTGCGTTTGTCGCCTCTTGCACTGAGGCTTCCTTATCGACTGGGATACTGATTTGGAACGGGAGTATGCCTGTCTTTGATGGGTTGTGTGCAAACAAGGGGATTTTTTCCACAGATCTTGCGTCCAAGTTGTATGTTCTGGCAAGGTTATGGAGTGGGCCTTTGTGCCTCTTAGTCGTGGCCGTTATCTTCCAGTTAATCAGTTTGAATAACAGGTGTTTCTGTGGGAGTGTCGCCATTCTGGTATACGCTCTGTGACACCATTTACTGATCGTGGATGCCACCGGGAGGAGGAATGCGCTCACGTTTAGTGCATCTGTGGGTGATGATTGTAGACCCCCGGTGATGGCCAGTGCGCCTGCTCTTTGAATCATCGCTATTTGTTTAGTTACTTTAGCTGAGCCCACTGCCTTGGGACCGGGGTGTTCAACGCTTGCTGGCGTACACCAAACATCCGCAGCATACAGCACTCTGGGCAGTGCGATACTTGTATACAGTTGTTTTGCATACTTTGGGGTGATGCCCCAGGTCAGCCACGTTAGATGTCTGATCTGCGCCGTCCACTTGGCACCCTTCTCCACTGCATATGCCTGCTGCGCTTTCCAGTTAAGGTTCCTATTGATGAGTACTCCAAGGTACTTTGTGCTGTTCGCCAGTGCGATCGATCTCTGAGGTAGACGCAGGGTCGGATTGCCCTTATCTTTGAATCTGTGCATGAAGTTTATCAGTGCGAGCTTAGAGTACTCGAGTGAGGAACTGTGGGTTTTGGACCAGTTCTCCACCCCTTCCGCTCTGCACATCATATCCTCCAGTTTGCGATGGGCTCCAATAAAGTCCATGTCTATGGCCATCATAATAGAGTCGTCAACATAGGCCATTGCATCCTCTCCATCATGCCTCAGAATGTCTAGAAGGTCCGCATTATAGAACTGATATAGGACCATCAATAGCGGGTCTCCTTGGCCTATCCCGTTGTCGATTGGAATCTGATCTGAGATATAACCGTCGAATTTGAGGGTTGTGACCCAGTTTTCCAGCATATTGCATACGAATTCCACGTACTTTACTGGGATCTCTCGCTTTCTGAGGTTGTGGATCAGTCTTTCCATGTCGGCATTTGGGAATGCGCCCTCGATGTCTAGAAAAAGCACTGAGGCCACTTTTCCTGCTCTCCACGCGTTTTTGATCTTAGCGACTAAGAGATGGACGGTGTCCGCTGTTGTTCTCCCCGGTCGTCCTCCGAAGTGCTTGTTCAGTAGTAGTTGGTGCTTTTCAGTGATGTACGTGATGTGGTTGGCTATGATGGTGGTGATGACCTTCCACATCGTATTGAGGAGCGCGATTGGCCTGTACGCTTTTGGGATGTCGTAGCTGGGTTTTCCTGGTTTTCTTAATACTACTGTAATGAACTCCTTCCAGGGTTTATACAGTAGATTCTTGTTCAGCATTGCACAGTAGATGTGAGAAAGCCTCTCTACTATCAGGTCGGCGCATTTCGCGAGCACGATGTTTGGTATGCCATCAGGGCCTGGTGCTTTGTACAGTTTGAGCTTCTTGAGCTGCGTTCTGATCTGTTCTGTTGTGATTTTGCCTGCTCTTTCGCAAGCTCGAGGGTAGTTGTGGTCAGCCAGCGTTTCATCCGAGGGTGGCTTGGCCAGGAAGAAGTTTTTGGCTAGTACTCGGCCCTTATCACCATTGTTACTTGCCATTGCGACTGTGTCTCCGACCTTGTATTTGAGCACTGGAATTTTAGTTTTGCCCCCATCGCCTCCCGCGGAGGATGTAAGGCGATGTGCTGCCCAGATATCCGGATCCTCGGCATTTTCCAACCAGTCACGCCAGTGGTGTCTTTTGGTCTGGTCCAAGGTGTTATGGTATTTCTTGACCATTGCCACATGCTCGCTGTGTATGGTGTGGTCCACATCAAGGCGCCTTTTGTACGATTGCCTGCCTAGTCTGTTTGCTGTGCGCCGGAGCTGTGTCAGCTCTTTTGTCCATCACCTTTTGGATTTTGATGTTATGGTCGACGACGGAACCTGTGAGTTAATGGTTCGTTGGAATGCTTTGGTGAGGCTATCACAGTTGTAGTCTAACTGGCATTGTGTGACTATTGGTGCTGCAGGCGGGAGTTCGTCTAGTTGTACATTGAGCTCCTTGCGGAATTCAGCCCAGTCGACTTCCCAGAAATTAGGGATCTCTGCCACTTCTTCAATGTCTGTGCATAGGTTCATGTCTGTGAGAATTGGGAGGTGATCCGTGTTGATGCCCCACTGTTCTGGTAGCGTATCGCATGTGGTGATCGAGTTTTCAGAGTGGTCCGAAATGAATACTTGGTCCAGTCTGGTCCACTTCTTGGTGATGTTGTGCCTATGTGTCGGGACACTGCTTGGAAGCACTAGTTCCAGTCCTGCATCTGCAACAGCTTCTATCAGTTTTTCAGCTGCATGGGTTGCCTCGCTGGTGAATAGTCTGATATCATTAGGGTCGTCCCAGTACAGGTGATGCCTATTGAAGTTGCCCAGCCATATAACATGCGCTACTCTGTTATCCGTTTGCTCTATTTCGGCCCGATTTCTGTGATGAAATTCGGTCAACAGACGCACAGTGTCGTTGTTGCCACCGTCGTTGTAGACGTTGACGATGGTGAGTTTGCCCCAGGTTCCTTTTAGTTGTATGACCGTCACGTCGGCCAATGGGAAGTCCAGCTGTTTCCAAGAGTCTGAGCTGAGGTTGGCCTTAATGAAAGTAATGGCTCTAGTAGTGCTTTCGGGCTTCCGGTGGAGGGACGGGTATATTGGTGTCCAGTCTCTTGCCGCAAGGGTGAATCCCTGCGGGTCTATGGCTGGTTCCTGCAATGCAATGATGTTTATTCCTTCTCTGACTAAGTGGTTATTGCTCATAAGGTTATGCTGACATGCGCACGATTTATTGACGTTTTGCTGCCATATTTTAATATTTTCCGACTCTACCATCCGTCAGATATCTGGTTGGGGGCTCCGTTCTTGTCGAGAAACTGAAAGGGTTCCTTTGGCACTGGCTTGCGCAGCCAGCTTGGTTCCCTTTCTTGATGTTCTGTGAGTTCGCCCGCCTCCTTAGGCCCACGGTTGTTCTTTGGCAGTAACGGGATTAGGTTGGGGTTGGCACGTGGTGCCTTCGTTGCTCGGTTCACCATCACCTTGCGTTGCGGGACTATCCCAGCCATTTTGGTGCCTCCATATGGAAGACTGTTTACTGCAAATGTCGCGATCGCGGCCTTTGGCCGCGTTCGTAACCTCTACGCACACTCCTGGAACACATGCTCTTAAGAGGGGATTGAGAACGATGCCCCTAAGTCCACCTGATCCGCCCCTAAAGCCAAGTTATAGCCAAGTAACCAAGTTGCACGTAGGGTCACATGACCCTGGGAAAGTATCACCTGACCGGTCACGTGACCTCTCCCCACTTTCCTGGTCACATGACCTGTCACATGACCCAGACCAATCACGTGATCAGAGAGCACGTGATCCCATCCACTTTGGACGAGTTACTAAACCATTGACCAATACCTGGAAGGTCATCAGGATTACCAAGACAAAGGGAATCCCCGATCAGATCTTGGGATTTCCCAGGGGATTCCCCATAGTCTCTCCAGAGTACGTCCCATATCGGGAACCTCAGTAGATCTTGGATTTCCCCAAATCCCCGATAAGATCTGATAGCCTCTCCATAGACTCTCCTGACCGTGTACCATATATGGATAGATTACACCTGTCACCTGTACTGGTGCCGGCCCTAAAGGCTGCACACAGACCACCCTGTATTAGTATATAAGACCTGTGAATTGTAGCGAATAGTCCCCAGACTATTCTCTTGTCTACCCCCCACTGTCCACTCTGGAGCCTCACCTCCAGATTCGCCTCTTACAAGTCGCCGTCCTTTGTCTCTCTATCTCGCTCTTCTGCCTTTGGGTCAGTTACCTCCAACACAAGTACTCCATTGCACACCACCGCTACTTTTGAAAGTAGTAAGTTCGCGACAGCAAAGGTTGGAGGGAATCGTTCCTCAAGTGGGATTCTGCTGGGCCTAGCCACGAGTGTCCAGTCCTGGTCCATTGGGAAGAACAGCATGCCATTTAGTGGGTTCCTCTTGTCTAGTATAGCGCATCACTTTACGAATTCTGGGTAGTGTTGCCAGAGAGCTGAGCTGAGCTGAGCTGAGCTGAACTCTGGCTAACTCCGTGCACCAGAGTTGCGCCTGAGCCAACTCCCGGAGTTGGAGGGAGTTCGGAGGCACGGCCCGGGAGCATCCACCAATCATATTTCAAGGTTTGATAGGGTCAAGATATTCCGTGCGTGCAACAAATCAATCACAATCTGGACACTCTTACAAGCCCACCAGTACGTGGATGAGCATGGAATAGAGAGAATAGGAATCGTGTTTTTGTGATGAAGTTCCTGCTCCCCTCTGTGACGAGAAGTAGTTACTAGATATAACTGTTCTGACCAACACCGCTCTTTGCAAGCCAGCATTTTCTATAATTGACAAACCAATTTCCGTAACTATCTGCTAGTCTGATTCTATGGTCCAATTGGTATAGAGGTCATGCAACTCTGCCTCCTTCCCATCTTTTAGCAGCTCAAGAATTGCTGACTCTATCACCAGTCCTTCAATTGTATAATCCTCCTCAGATGCAAGTAGACCAGCTGTAAAATTAAGCCGCTCCTGCTGATATAAGTGTTTCAAGACCTGGAGCATCTCAATTGTAGTAGGATCAAGCTGGCTGCGATGCAGCGTACAGGTTTCCTTGCTAGATGAGAATACCCTTTCACAGGGAACAGCAGTTGCTTGGGCTGGCAATACATCCATTGCGAGGCGGAAAAGTACTGGGTAAACATGTTCATGCTTCTGTAATATGGTCTGTGTGAGCGGAAAATGACTCTGGTTCATGGAATAGGTGTTCCTACCTTCCAAAATGCCACCAGCGATGTAGTGTCTGATATACCATCCTCTTCATAACGCCGGAGCTCTTGCTCAACAGCTTGCCTGTCTAGATCATCATTGATATCACCACCTTCACTCTGGAATGTATCAAGAACTTCAGTCTGTGTAGTAATATCCCTAAATGGTGCAAGGGGATCATTGCCCAGGCTGAAGAGGTGATCGAGACCACTGGCAAGTGAAGCTGATGATCTGACCATGGCCGAATTTCCAGAGCGACTATGTATTGCTTGACCTGGGTTTGGCACATTCCGGATCACATGGCGGTATCGGAGCATCTGCCAATATGATATATTATAAAGATTATTATTGAAGTGCTGAGATCACTTACCGCATCGATGATCCAATCCCGTGCTTGTTGGCTCTCATCAGGTGTCCAATGACTCCAAATCCACTGTAGTTTCATCTTTGGGTGTAGTACTAATGATATTGAGAACATTGTAAGCCAGAAAGTAAATTTAAAACAGGTAATCATTCCTTACCAAGGGAAAACGCATAAATTTGTGTCATGCGTGAGAGTGAAAGGTATTCATAAAGTTTCTTAATACCGACGTCAATGTATCCAGCAAGGTGTGGTAGTGATTCTTTGAGCTTTTCCCAAGCTTGGATAAGCGTCTCGTAGACTGGGATAGCATGTGATGTCGTTGGTGTATGCTCCGATGATAAGAGTTCTTGAGCACTATGGGGAAGCTGCAAGATTAGATAGATATCACGGAGGACTTTGCGCTCATCCGATGATAGTAGGTGGGCTCGAAGAGTCTCAGAGTCTGCCTCTGTAATATATCGACACAGTGCCTAGGAAAATCTCAGTATATTTTCTAGGTAGTTTTTGATCTGATCATCTCATACCAGATACAATGTGAGAACACGTGTGATCATCAGGAATGTTGAGGACCATCGCGTTTCACAGTCCTGAAGGAGTTGCACTTTTGGAAGTATACCACCTGTTTTCAGAGCATCTGGTAGCGTCGGGCTATCAAAGTCCATCACTGTCTGTGGCCATGATTTCATCTGGTTGCCATTCCCTATCACAGTTCGGAGTGCGCGACGCCGCTGACCAGAGACTCTGCATTCTGAGACTAGTTTTCGGACCCGCCCTATAGGGTCCCCTTGAAGCGCATCGCCATACATGTCCAGGTTCATCCCAACAGGGTCTGAAAGAAGATAGTCCTCAAAAAGGCTATACGTGTTCTTCAGTGCTGCTAAGATATGTTGGACAGAAATATTAATAACATGTGCGAAGCACCTGCCGTCGTTGTCATTAATATATACATATCAGTATTGAACATCGACTTACCGGATCCGATTTCCTATAGAATGGAATTGAATTGATTCATCCGTGTTATGAAGTAGTGCCTTGAGTTTCTTCATCATAGTATTATTGTTTGATGCGTTATCGAGTGTAATCTGGCCAATCTATAATAGATTCAAACCTGTTTCTCCGGAGTCAACGTGTGATAAACACATACCTTATGTACAATTCCAACGTCTTGAATGATATCAAATAAGATCTGACCTAGGTTATCACCCGTGTGGCATCCATCAACTTCCCGAAATGCAATGAGTGCAGAGCGAAGGACCAATTGATCGGGGCTCCCATTTGCCATCCAATGGGCTGTAACTGCCATGAATGACCGTTGATTAGGATCTGACCACATATCGGATGTTAACGATATACGCCCAAGTGCATCCTGATAGTTACGATAAGTGTTTGTGTCCATAATAGTATAGCGAAGTAAACATACCTTTAAGTTGTTCTTGAGACTTTGGCATTTGCTATCATATTCCTTTTTGATTAACGTCAATACTTTGCTCCGGTGTGGGATATCTATATCTCTAAGGCCAACAGTATTGCCAAGATATAGTATCAACGCGCGGAACTCAGGGTTCTCGACAACATTAATAGACTAGCATGGTGTCAGACAGCGTAATAGAAAGATAATTTAAAGAAGCTACTTGCCTGGTCATCAGAAACTATCCACCGAAGCAGGCGTTCAAGAAAGCCTGCCAAGTGGAATGGCTCATCTACATGGGCCCCCTTACGGTTACGCTGTTCTATCTCCCATGCGTCGGTCCATAGATAACCTTCATAGAGAGTCTTGTGCTGGGTTTTCAGGTGATTTCGAAGCATTGACACAATGCCATCACCGAGTTTATAAGCCTTCCACTTCTCAGTAGCCCAGCAGAGACGGCATACGATAGCTGACGACTTCGGACGTTGAGTTAGGATTGGTTCATCACGTCCAAGTGGTATGGGTGATTCCTTTGATTCGACAGGCCAGAACCACATCCATATATCCCTACCACATCCATCGGACCTCTCAGATGACTTTGCAAAGTGCTGAGCATGAAAGTCTACAGGTAGAACAGAGAGCGCCGCCGAGAGACTAAGCGAAGATGGTGGATTATCAACATGTTCTGTGCTTTCAGAAGAAGTCGGAGGTGCTGTTTCAGATGTAGAAGGTCCAACACCACACGGCATGCCATTGAGATGCTGAGTTTGCCCACCCACCGCACGGCGAGAGTCAGCTTTTGGTGAAGCCGACGATGGTACTAAAGTGGACATAGAGTTTATCAGTACATTTCCTTGCGTGATATATTATACTTACCTTTGCGCTTCCGGGATGGGGGAGTGCCATTACCCCGCTTTCACTTCTTGCTTTGTTTAGGACGTGTTGGGGATTCGATATTGACGACACCAATGTAGTTCAAGTTGTTGCCATGTGCAAAGCCTGCTGTCGGAAAATATGGAAGGTGAGGGATACCAGTCAGCGTGCCAGAGGGCGTAGAGCCAATGTATGGTGGACAGTGTTGTGACAAAGTGCTTGCTGAGTTAGCAAGGAACCTTTGATCCATCACGGTAGAAATGCCATAGGGGATCCGGGTTGCAGACGCATGGTTTGATTGATCAGCAGGTTGTGGGAATCTGGGATTGACCAGATGGTCAGTGCCCATCTCCCGTTGTCGGAAATCATGGGCATGTGGGTGAAAGCTTGGTGGCTGCAGTGGGAATTCTGGATGGACATCGGACTGTGGGCGCTGCATGGCTGAGCGACGTGTCAAAGAGAAGTACAGAAAAAAATTTATTGACACTATATAAAAGTGAGTACAGGCACTCCTAGAACATACCAGAAGGGTTGAAAAGCGGGATAGTGGGATAGTGTGTGGGTGACAGGTGTGGGTATCAATGCGACCCAACAGCATTGAGGAAACACATAGAAGTCAATGGAGGGGTGGATATCATGGGTCAGAGAACAGGGTGCTTGTCACCAAAGGGGTACCACCCAGTGGGACACTCCTCACAACAGAAAATGGCCAGACAAGGGAGTGGAAAGCCAGTGTTTATCGTGTCTTGATGTATCATGAAAGTGATACCACCTGGCCACAACACGTCTCACCATTACGCTATTGTTTGGTTTAGTGTGGCTTCGAACCAAATATGGTAATGGTGAATCAAATACAGTAACTCCCGGAGTTGACTCCGTCGCAACTCTTCCCACCAGAGCTGAGCTGAGTTCGCAACTCTGCTAACTCAGCTCAGGTAACTCCGAGTTGGCTCAACTCTCTGGCAACACTAATTCTGGGCATGCTCTGTCCCAGCTAGCATGCAAGTTATCCCCGCAAGAAACGCCATGAAGTTTGTCTTTTCTATCGCAAGTACTTGTGCAGTGTTTGCCTCCGCATGTGCCACAGGTGTCCTCAGCATCTGGGCAGTTGGCCGCAAAGTGTCCCCAACGCCTACACTTCATGCATTGCGCTGGTTCCTGCTTTTGTTTTGTAGGGCGAATTATGCTGCTGCAGATGGCGATTCTGTCCTTGATTAGCTTGTTTGCAATTTCCACTGAAGAGATCGACATGATGGCAAAGGCGCGGGTTTGTTCTGGCCTTCTGCGGCTGACTGGCTTGATCCACCTAGCTTTGCAGATAACCCTAGATGGGAGGCTGTTAGCTTCCTCAACCTCCCTGAGGTGCATCTTGTTGTCCAGTTCGAAGGTTAGAGGAATGCTGGTCAAGACTAGGCTGTACTCTCAGTTTCTGATGTGTGCGCCCTTGGCGAATGTGTCGGCAAAGGTGGCTTCATTTAAAGGTTCCCTGAGCCATATCGCCGTCTCCTTGCTATCCAGGATGAGGAGGATTGCGCCTTTTTTCATTTTGATCACTGATTCCACTCTCGCTTTCGCTGGCTTCGAGGCATCGATCATTTTGCTTAGGACTTCATTCACTTTGTCCATGAGCTCGAGTTGGCTCTTTTCCATGGTGTTGGTGCCCTCCTTGTCGAAAATGTCAATAAGGATTTGCTTGTCCTTGCGTTCCATGTCGCCTAGGACTTTTGGATCGACGCTGTTCTTGTGGGATGGAACTTGTCTTGACACTAGGACATCCTTGTAAGACTGCGTGGTGCACGCAATCTTGTCTGCGACATTTGTGACATTTCCGACTTTGTTGATAAGGTTGCTTGTGCCGCCTTTTAGCTCCTCGACAGCTTTTAGGGTTTTTTCTGTGGTCTCCAACGTCATGTTTGCCGTGGCTGCGATGCCATTGAGGATCTTGGCAAGACTATCGTGAAGATTGACCAGGTCCTTCCTGACCTCTCGGTGGGTAGTGCTTGTTTTATTGCTTTCCCCATTGTCCTTTTCAGCTTCCTTGATATAAGCAAAGATGCCTTCTATCAGCTGCTTTGATGTGATCTCGCCATCTATGCTCCTGTTTAGCGCTACGACAATGGGTTGGAGCAGCTTGATCGGCATGGTTGAAAACCTGTTTGCGAATAGTGCCTCCTCGGCTGCCTGTGTTTCTGGTTGGGTTGCTGGGAGAACACTGGTTTTCAGCTTCGTGGGAGCTGCTTTCATTCCGCTTTGCTGGGTGGGGGATTTACTGGTATTGGCAGCCAGGGCCGCTGCCCTTGTAAGGCGCGGATTGCTGACTGGTGGTTTGGGCTGTGTTTGGCCCTCCACATCCCCTTTTAGGGGGGGGTTCGGGATTTTATGAGACAGGATTGAAGGTTGGGTAAAAGAAGTGTGTGTTTATGTATGGAATAGTGCGGTGTGTATGATTTTATGACTTTTATTCTAAACTGACTACCTCTATCGCTAGCTGGGCGCTTAAGTGCGAAGGTGGTGGTTGCCAGAAAAGGAAGTCCCGCGTGGCTATATTCGTTACTCTTACCATCCTACTCAATCACATTTTTTCTGTTTTGCCTGATTGTCCTCTTCCTCGTCCGGCGGTCTCGAAGCCCGAAAGCAACGCGACCCGCAGCTCATGGACGAGATCACCAGACTCCAGAGTATTTCCTACAGGCGGCAACTTGTTCAAACGCATCTTTAAAAGCTCCTGTGAGGACTCCGGTCTCAAATTCTATCATGAGGCGACGTTTGATCCCATGGTCTACACGCTCACTCTCGCAGTCCATCGTATGATCGACGAGGCACCCGCGTTGACGCTTGTCCTGCTCGATTATGCGTGTGGCGAGTTGGTGTTTGGAAAGAAGCCATTTGACTTTCTGCTTTGGCACGGCACGGCTGCGGAGCGTTGTGTCATCTCCCGGTTTCGAGGCCATTATTCTGTAGTTGTTCTCTCCTTCAAACGACATTGCGCTGTATGGTGGAGGGTGACATGGGGCATCGCACCATGGTGGTGAAATCCCACCGAGACCGACGTCTCAGGTCCCTCTACACCCCTTGCTTCCTCCATGTATGCCTTATCAGTCCCCTCCATCCCCTCTGTCGTTTCCTTTGCCCACAGTCCTTCAACCTTGGACACTGCTGCAACCGCTGCCGCAGGTGGCTATCACGACATTCGATATGGTGCTGAAGGCCGTCCCGAAGAAGTCAACGCGTTCTCCCTCCCACACCCTTTCATTCAAGTTGGTAGGACCCTTGCCCGATGAGATATTGAACTGGACAGGAAGATGTGAGGAAGACAGGCAGAGAAGGATAGTAAGTAGGGCGTGGCCAATATTCGCTGCTCTCACACTGGCCCGTTCGTTGGTGGCGAGTTTCATGTTCGGGTCCGAAGAGTGGCGTTGGACAGGCCGGAAAACGTCATCTTCTACTTATTTTTATCGTAAGGCAAGTGTGGATGCTGACACCGAACGACGCCACGCAGTTGGATCGCCCCAATCGCTTCGTGGGCCTCTCCACCATCCCTTGCACTCCGACTTCCGTTCATCCTCTCATCTCCCTTTATCATCTCCCCTTCCGACATACAGTATGTATATACTTTCATGTGGACTCTATGTTCTCGGATGACCATGTGTAGTATACAACATGGTCGCTTGTATATATCTACAGTACTAGTAGTCCAGTCGACGTCTCTAAATATACTCCCCTTTCCGCTCACTCGCCCTCTCAGATGGCTTCCCTACTCTGATTTTATGTCAGACGCGCTGGCGAATCCTTCAACTCGCTTACACTAGGGTAAAACCACCTCTATGCGGTGTGACAACCACGAAGATGCTAGATGACGCGTCCACGTGACGGGTGTGCATGTTTCCTTTCCAACCTTCCGACGGGCTCGAAACGAATTTACCCCAAATTCGCAATAGAATTACTTTTCTTCCCTCGACCAAGCCCCCACGCCCAAAAATAGAGAAAGCGATCACCGATTTGGATGACATCGCCCGCACATTTTGTCCCCCAAAAGGTCATGTCACAACCTCCGTCTGCGAGATCCGCAATACGCTAGTGACTGGCTCGTCTGGAAAACTCATGGTACGTGCGAAAACATCTCGATAATGTAAATATATCACATATTCCATGATCAGCACCAGGACAGTTGACCCTGGTCAATCGCCACGCTGCCAGCCCATCCGGCCCACCCCTTCTCCCCAACGCTTACCCTGCTGCCCCACACTCCTTCGCGTGGACGCGGAATCCCTTTGCCCAAGTCGCACCAAGAGACATCACACGCGGGTCACACTGACGGCCATTCGAACAGAATTAAGAGGAATGTTGAGAGCGTGTGGAGCGGGATGCCAGTCCTGCAGGGTGTCAATCATCCGGACATCGTGTCTCTCATTTCTTTCTCACTATCCGCTACCCCCTTCCTCATATTTCCCTGCTCCCCCCCAAATGCGACCTCTGTGATCTGCGCAAGAACTTCGCTCACGCTGGCCCTGCGCAGTCGGTGTGGCGCATGCCCGTCGGAGTCATCCCAAACGTAATGGCACGATCAACAACAAAATGGACCGACTAGCACTCAGTTCTGACGATGGAGATGGAGGTTGTACCGGAATCGGGTCGCTGTTGTGACGCACGATGCCAGAACCAGATTCCAAAAGCCGACAACGCTCTCCATCGCCGGGTGATATTTGTGTCTCGGGGCAGGGACCTTCAAAAAATCAAGGGCGACGGTGTGTCCGATCTCAATTCCCGATGTTCTCCACAATGCCAAAGCTGAAAAGGTACGAGACAGGATGGCCCACGCTCACAAACGACTCCGGCGTTGCAGCCATGCAAAACGGAGGAAGATGCATAGCCACCGATTCGGGCGCGATGACAACGAGATGTTCTCACTCGTCTCCTAAAGGTGATGGCGCAACCGCCATCAGCGAACAAGAGAAAGCAGTGCGCGATCCAGGACATCCTTGGTACTGGCCCCTTTGGAAATGCTATGGTACGTGTGAGAGCCTCTCGGGTGTATACACTCTAAAACGATGCTGGAAACATGTC
>QFFA01002006.1:0-12083 GCA_003316565.1 Russula foetens | reverse complement strand
TTTCTTACCACGATATCCGTATTAGTGCTACTGATATCCTTCCCTCCATTACCCTTTGTGCCAAAGTCGGACTCCACCCTCCTTCTCTTAATTTTCCTTGGGGATATCTTGAAACTTCATTCATTGATTCATTGAAATTCCTCTTCGGACAATTCCCTTCTGTCTTCCTGCCTTACTTTGAAGGCGTTTTAGTCCCCCTCCTTTCCTACGACCTTCTGGACGGTCGTGTCATTACTATTGCCGGTCACCTTAAGTTCAACGACCAAGGACTTTTTGTAGTTAACAGACATACACGTACTGAAGACACTTTACGGGACAAGCCCTACCTAGCTCGTTTCTGTTTCAGGCAACGTACCCCTGTTAACCCTTTCCTTTTCCTTTCGCCTCCTTCCGCAGAATTACCTTTGTAATTACTTACAAAGTCAATTAAAGAAGGGTTTTAACTTTTACAAGTGCCCCAAAGCCTCATTTCACAACTTGAAGAAAGGCTTTTACGCCTGAACATTGTCCACCTAGCGGACTTAAGAGAACAAGTCCAACTTACTTATTGGAGTGAAATTCACTTCATCACTCAAGCTCTCCTCGATTTCCTACCCTTCGGCTATACTCTCGGGCCAACAAAGTTTTACGAATACATGGACTACCAGCTCCCCGTATTAATCAATCGTTGCCGCCAAACGTGCGCCTATTGGGAAATCCACCCCACACGCATCCTTGACCAGACCATCGTCTTGGAACTCACCCTTTCCTACGACGAAACATTCTTTTGGCATTATTACATCCCCGCCAAAACCCAGGAAATCACTCAGGCCATACTCCAAGGGAATAGAGTTAGATTTCTATCCCGCTTTCACCTGTCGGAAACCGAAATCCGCATCGAGTTTCAGGAAGTTAGGATCCAAATCACAGACCAAGAAACCCGTCTCATCAGAGCACTCGGAAAGGAATACGTCCACCGGTGGGAAGAAACTGGTTGGCACACTACCAACATCAACTTAGAACAAACATTAGTAAACCCCATGGAGTTCTTCTACCCCATCGCTCTACCCAATGCCCAGGGACGCGAACCCGAATACCAACGAAGACTTGGTATTATCCTCACACAGCCCGATCACCTCGGAGTTGACGACAGTTACTGGAACTCAGTCGACACTACAGAAGTCACCAGCGACTTACCAGGATCCACACGCGCCAACACCCCGGATACTGACGAATTCCGTGTAGCCCGCGCACTCACACCTCCTTACACTCCACCGCCAGCCAACCATTGTTGGTGCGGCATAGACGTTTGTTATTGTGACCTCCATAGACCAGGAACTCCTCCTATACCTCCATATATAGAACTTTGGAGCCCACGTAATTGTCCTGAACCAATCTCAGGACTACATTACAACAGAATAGGATAAACTGGATAACTTGGATTATATCACTCTAGCCCTCGTAATAATCCTATACATCCTCCTCTTCATTATTGGAAGCAGACTTCATTTCCTAGAAGAAGCCGTACTTAGGCTAACACGCATAGGCGTTGACAGACGAGCCCATCAATTACTCTTGGACATTGAAGCCCTAGCAAACTGGCGACCTCCTCCAACAGAGCTACACGCAGAGGAAGACGTTCCAACAGAAACCACGAACGAGAACAATCAGCTCCCGCCATACCTACTGTAGATCGCAGGAACAATCCGTTCCTACTACGACGCCCAGCCAATCAAGGCCTGTCTCCGCCGGTCACATCCCGGATACCGCAGATCCAGTTACCTTTTGCAGAACCTGACGACTGTCAAGAACTTACTACTTTAATGAAAGCAGTAGGGGACGACGGAGTACTTGAGTTGGAGGTGACTGATCCAAAGGATGAGGAGTGACAATGAGCAACAGAGGACAGCGAGGTGGACAATGTGCAAGTGGAGGGAAGGCTCCAGTGTGAACAGTGGGGGGTAGACAAGAGAATAGTCTGGGGACTATTCGCTACAATTCGCAGGTCTTATATACTAATACAGGGTGGTCTGTGCGCAGCCTTTAGGGCCGGCACTAGTACAGGTAACGGGTGTAATCTATCCATATATGGTACAAGCTGATCAGTCAGCTGTATGTCAGAGTATGAACGTACATGAGTTATCCTGCTGTGCAGATGAGTAAGGCTACTGCGCAATGCTGCGCAGCTGAGTAATGTTTATCAATCGGGCTTGGGATCTAGGGATTGGGTCTAGAGATCTATAGGAGAGGCTATGGGGAATCCCCTGGGGAATCCCCATCGACTTAGTCATTCCGACTGTCTTCCAGACATCGGTAACTGGGCGGACCGCTTTCCCGAAGCGGGCCGTTCCTCCAATGCGGACCGCTTGTCCGTTAGAGGTAGGTGACTGGATTTGGGCACGTGACATATCACGTGATCTCGAAAGTACGGAGGGGTCACGTGATTGGTCACGTGGTTTGGTCACATGAGATTTCTCAGGGTCATGTGACCCGGGTTTGGACTTCAATGCTTGACTATAGCTTGGCTTTAGGGGCGGACTTGGTGGACTTAGGGGCATCGTTCTCGATCCCCTCTTAAGGTCATGTGATCCAGGGTTATGCGTGGAGGTCACGAACGCGGCCGAAGGCCGCGATCGCGACAACGACGAATTCGTCTACCCAACCTTGAACAATCCACCTCCAGAACCGGTACCCTCGCCACTAATAAACACATACAGCCCGACTAGCTCGGACGTACCCGAAACTCATAACCGCGTCTCGCAAGTCTCCCTCCCGGAGAAAATCTACCTAGCTCTCCAGATTCCGACCCGTACAAAGGCCGAAGGCCGGGCCTTCTTAAACCACTGCAATTTCCTACTCGGACGAAGTCCACGAGTGGAAATCAATCACCGCCTCTCTGAACTCTTACAAATTTGCCCCACGCCTGGGATCTTCCAAGGCCTCGTTTGGAAATACAGAGTCGTTATCACCACAGACGACGTACGCGAGGAATACCGCATACTTGTACAAGACCCACACGACATAAACCATGTTTATCTACGAGCCGCCTACTCAGTTCGCTTTAACTGGGATAATACTGGCTATAGACTCACTTATATATGAGTGACGATTGGGAAGATCTTAAAGCAGATTACCCAACTCGAATTCAACCTACTCCCGAAGACCACACCTACGTCTACGCTTGCTTTAAAGACTGGTTCATTACCCTATACGAGACAGAACGAATCATCTTTGCCTGGTGGAACGACCAAGTCATCTACGGTCAACCAGGAAAACTTTGGAGATACAACTACACCAACAAACTCATCGAAGGGAAAGAATTCCTTCTTTCCTACCCACACTTTGAACAACTCAGCAAACTTAACCCCCATAAAGGAACTGCCCTCTTTGACGGAAAAGCAGTCAAGTGGGCCAAAAGTGGTTATTGGAAATACCTCAACAATTGGGCAGTCGATTTCACAAAGTCGAAACACCCATCAGCCAGTTACACCCCAGAACCCGACTCAGATGAAGAAGGTGATACTGCCAAAGTTACAGCGTTACTGGAAAAAGCCGAGTCAACAATTGCAGGAGCTACAGAACAACTACAAGAACTTCGAGAACCTAGCCGCGCCAATTCCCCAGCATCCAGCCGAGAAGCGAGTCCGTTTCTTACTCGAACCAAATCTCCTACCCAGGAAATTACCCAGACAGCCACACCACCAGCATCTAAGGCAAAGGGAAAACAACCAGTCACAGGTGGAACAAGAGCTACTTCATCCTTGGTTCCTCAGGCCACAGCCACTAGTTCCTCTATACACGCACCACATACGACATCCACATTCGCTAGTTCTTCGCAAACACCAGCGCCCAGTCAACCACCGGTTTGACCACCTACACTGGTCTTCGTACCAGCACCACAACCACCAGGCGGTAATCCCTCAGTACCACCACTACAACAGACGATGACGACACAACAGGCCGCACCACGTCCCATTGGGACTCCCCCAGAACCCTTCGATGGGTCAGCATCGAAGGCACAATCCTTTTGGCATGCCCTAGACAATTACTATGCCCTAAACGAGGACGTCTTCACCACTGTTGCCAAAAAGGTAGCATCAGCCCTTGGCTACTTTAAGATCAGGACGCGCGCCGGAGATTGGGCTACCAAACGCATGGAAGCAGCCCTAGGAGCTAACCCTCAAAATTGGGGAACGTGGGACCAACTTAAAACCGACTTCAAGGCCCAGTTCATTCCTCCACAGCTCAAGGTGGAGGCTATTAGTAAAATGCATGGAACATCAATGGGGAACAGACCCTTTAACGATTGGTACCAAGAATGGAGCACACATGCAGCAAATGCGGACGTGGACAAAGAATCCAAAATGTACGCATTCAGGAAGAACCTGAACACGGGATTAAATGCGAAGCTCCTCAATGTCACTCCTCAGCCCGACACTCTTGCCGCCCTAGTAACCAAAGTTCGCGAAATTGACAGAAATTGGCAAGTCTTCGGAGGAGGACAACAGCGCCCTTTCAGGGGCTCATTCCCTTGGCAGGGCCAAGGCGCATCAATCCAAGAACTATCTATTGGTCCTGATGGAACCACCATCGACATAGCGGCGAATAATACTTGAGGCCGAGGCCGCGGACGCGGTTCTAACCGCAGAGGATGCAGACGTCTCACTCCTGAAGAACGCACTCGCCGCATCAAGGAAGGCCTATGCCTCTACTGTTCAAAGCCTGGACATAGAGCCGCCGCATGTCCAGAAGCACCTAGACGCGATTTTAATACGCCGGTCTGTCAGCTAGAGACCACCAATGAAAATCAAGTACCCCAAGAAGACCTGGTAGATTCAATGAATAATCTCCAGGTTAACTTCATACAAACCTCTAACATCATCAACATGGACGTGGATACTGTACAAACTCCTTTTTGAAACCCTCTCCTGTTGCATCGTCAGTGAGAGATGTACCAAGTCCCTTTACTTGTAACATTAACACCGTCGCTTTGGGTCAGACGGTGTCCCTTGTAAATGTAAACACGATTCGGAATACACGCGTACCTTCTATTCGCATCCCAGTCCGAATCGTGTCTAAGGGAAAACAAATCGATGCTCGAGCTCTCCTCAACAGTGGTGCAGAAGGACTATTCTGCAATGCCACCTTTGCTGTCAAACACAAGTTACCTCCCTGGAAATTACAAGCCCCAGTCTACCCACGAAACGTTGATGGAACAATCAACAATCAGGGCGCCATAAACTACACTACGCAACTTCAAATGAAGATGGGCCCAAGACACTCTGAACAAGTACGGTTTTTCGTAACCAACACGGGAGCCCACGATATGCTCCTTGGAACGGATTGGTTAAAGAAACACAATCCTAACATTGACTGGGCCAAGAATGCGCTCAGTCTAAATCGTTGCCTACCGCAATGCTATGAGGACAACAATTCTAGTCCTTCGCCTCTCATGGCTACCCTACTACCGACCCTAGAATGGGAAACACAAGTCGATGACAACTTTGAGAGCTCAATTGGAAACACGGACACAATGGAACCCATTACCGTGCACAACGAGAAATACCTAGGACCAACTATTGGATGAACTACGGTCTCTACCTCACTAGCCATCTCACATGGAACACAACTTGCAGAGATTCCACAAGAATTCCGGCAATACGCAAAGGTCTTTTCAGATGAGGAATCACAGCAACTACCCAAACACCAGCCATGGGATCACAAGATAGACCTTCTACCAAATGCTACAATGCGCAAAACAGGAATTTACAGACTCACACCACCAGAACTAAACGCATTACAAGAATACATCGACGCTGGCCTAAAGAATGGCACCCTACGACGATCCGAGTCCCCATTCGCTTGCCCTTTCTTCTTCATAGATAAGAAAGATGGCAAACTTCGACCAGTACAAGACTACCATCCTCTCAATGAGATTACAAGGAAGAACGCGGCACCCATACCACTAATCCCTGAACTTGTAGACAAACTACTCGGTGTGCGGTTCTTTACCAAGTTGGACGTACGATGGGGTTACAACAATATACAAATACGAGAAGGCGATGAATGGAAAACCGCCTTTGCGACCCCTCTCGGTCTCTACGAATCACTAGTCATGACCTTCGGGCTTTGCAATGCCCCTGTGACATTCCAAACATTCATAGACACAAAGCTAGCCGACCTTATTGCCACAGGACACATCATTGTATACTTGGACGACATCTTGATATTTGCCTCAACTCTGAATAAGTTACTAGAATACACGCATCGCGTTCTCAAACGCCTCCTTGAACTTGACCTTTACTTGCGACTTTCAAAGTGCTTTTTCAACCAAAGATCGGTTGAATACCTCGGCCTCATCATCTTGGAAGGAGAACTACACATGGACCCCGTCAAACTCACAGCCATTAAAGATTGGCCACGCCCAAAGTCTATCAAAGAAATACAGAAATTCCTCGGCTTTTGCAATTTCTACCGATGCTTCGTACAAGATTACTCGACATTAGCTCGACCACTGTTTGACCTAACCAAGAAGACAATGCCTTGGAATTGGACTCCTTCATGCGAAGATGCATTCACTGCCTTACAACGTGTTTTAACCACTTCACCAGTCCTCGCACTCCCCGACTACCAGCGTCCTTTTACCCTAATCACAGATGCAAGTGATTATGCTACGGGAGCTATACTTGAACAAAACGATGCATTAGGTCGTTCACACCCCGTCACCTACTACTCAAAGTCGCTACAACCAGCTAAACGCAACTACGAAATCCACGACAAAGAACTACTAGCGATTATACATGCCTTAAAGCACTTCCGACACTACCTGCAGGGTAGTCCCCACACGACAAAGATCTTCTCAGACCACGCAAATCTCAAGTATTTCACCACGAAACAAACACTGTCACGACGCCAAGCACGTTGGTCGCTATTTTTGAGCGATTTTCACTATGAAATTATCCCAAAACCTGGCAAAATGAATAAAGCTGATGCTCTGTCACGGTGGCCAGATTATAAAGAGGGGATAGCATCTGATAATGCAGAAAAAATCTTGCTCACCCCAGACAAATTTCGAATTCAAGCACTACATACCATGGCAATTCCTATCGCGTTAAACACAGATTTGAAAACAGCGATACAAGACGCGATCAAAACAGATCGCCTTACAGGCCAGCTACTAAAAGAAATCCTTGTTAGTGGCCCTCGAAGCGTTACTAAAGGCCTACAAGATTGGAACTATGAAGAAGGCCTTATCTTGAATAAGGGACTCATCTACATTCCTAATAATGGCGACCTCAAACGCAAAGTTGTACAGACCTTTCACAATGACTTACTAGGACACCCCGGAGAATGGAAAACCATTGAACTTATCACTAGAGAATACTGGTGGCCAGGAATCACAGAATTCGTAAAGAACTACATCAAAGGATGTGCCACCTGTCAAGCGACAAAAATATGCCCCCCAATTAAAATCCCAATCAAACCAAACGAGATCCCCAATGGAGTTTGGGAAACCATCACCATGGACTTCATCATAGACCTCCCAAAGTCAAAAGGATATGATAGCATCCTTACGGTTGTAGACCGTCATAGTAAAGCAGTCATACTATCACCTTGCCACAAGACTATCACAGCCGAGCAAACCAGCCAACTACTAATGGACAATGTATGGAAATGTACGGGTTTCCCCTTAACAATTATTTCGGACCGAGGACCACAATTTGCAGCACAAGTAACCAGAGAATTATGGCGAAAATTAGGAATCGAGCAAAGGCTCTCTACAGCTTTTCACCCACAAACGGATGGAGAATCCGAACGAGTTAACCAGGAAATCAAGCAATACCTTCGCATCTGTGGAAACTTCCAACAGGATAATTGGGCAGACTTACTCCCCATCATTGAATTCGCGCACAATGCACGCCCTCATCGCAGCACTCATAAATCACCATTCGAGATCTGGTATGGGTTTCAGCCCACCTTTAAACCACCATTGTACCTGCAGACCAGACTACAAAGCGTTGACGAACGTGTACAATACCTAGAGCAAATACGCAAAGAAGTCACAGTGGCTCTACTACTCGCAGCTAATGAAATGCGCAAGGGAAAGCCCCCTGAACCATCACACATCTTCCGCAAAGACGACCTCGTTTTACTTGAAGCCACGAATCTCCAGACTACCCATCCTAAAGCCAAACTCGCACCACAACACTACGGCCCCTTTAAAGTCCTATGGGCCACTGCTACTAACTGCAAACTAGAACTACCTCCGATGATGAAGATACATCCCGTATTCTACAACTCGCTATTGAAACCATACATTGAAACTGCCTCACATGGCCCTAACTTTGAAAGACCACCACCAGAAATTGTTGGCGATGAAGAAGGACACTATGAGATCGAACAAATCCTTAAATCTCGGCCTACACAAAACCGCAAAAGCACACAGTACCTTGTCAAATGGAAAGGTTACCCAGACTCCGAGAACTCCTGGCTCCCTGCCAAAGAATTAACACATGCCAAAGAACTACTACAGAAATTCGAAACACGACACAGACAAGTTCAAGCCTTGCAGGCACAAGGAAAGCCTAAAGAGGGGATACTGTCGCGATCGCGGCCTTCGGCTGCGTTCGTGACCTCCACACACAACCCTGGAACACATGCCCTTAAGAGGGGATCGAGAACGATGCCCCTAAGTCCACCAAGTCTGCCCCTAAAGCCAAGCTATAGTCAAGCGTTGAAGTCCAAACCTGGGTCACATGATCCTGAGAGATCTCACATGACCAAGCCACGTGACCAATCACGTGACCCCTCCGTACTTTCGAGATCACGTGATGTGTCACATGCCCAAGACCAGTCACATGCCTCTAACGGACAAGCGGTCCATGTTGGAGGAACGGCCCGCTTCGGGAAAGCGGTCCACCCAGCTACCGATGTCTGGAAGACAGTCGGAATGACTAAGTCGATGGGGATTCCCCATAGCCTCTCCAATAGATCTCTAGACCCGATCCCTAGATCGCAAGCCCGATCGATAAACATTACTCAGCTGTGCAGCATTGCGCAGTAGCCTTACTCATCTGCGCAGCAGGATGACTCATGTACGTTCACACTCTGATATACAGCTGACTGATCAGCTTGTACCATATATGGATAGATTACACCCGTACCTGTACTAGTGCCTGCCCTAAAGGCTGCACACGGACCACCCTGTATTAGTATATAAGACCTGCGAATTGTAGCGAATAGTCCCCAGACTATTCTCTTGTCTACCCCCCACTATCCACTCTGGAGCTCTCCCTCCAGATTCACTTGTTACAAGTCGCCGTCCTTTGCCTCAGCATATCACTGTTCTGCCTCTGGGTCAGTTACCTCCAACACAAGTACTCCGTCGCCCACCTCCGCTACTTCTAAAAAGTAGTAAGTTCGCGACAATGTACGTTCGCACTCTGACATACAGCTGACTGATCAGCTTGTACCATATATGGATAGATTACACCCGTACCTGTACTAGTGCCTGCCCTAAAGGCTGCGCACGGACCACCCTGTATTAGTATATAAGACCTGCGAATTGTAGCGAATAGTCCCCAAACTATTCTCTTGTCTACCCTCCACTGTCCACTCTGGAGCCCATCTTCTTTGCTCCCTTTGCTCTATCACTGTTCTTGCTCCACATCTCTGTCCTCATCCTCTACTACAGTCACCTCCAACTCTCCGCCACCATTGCCGCTCTCCACTCTACTTGTTAAAAAGTAGTAAGTTCGCGACAGTTCTCCTTCAGAGATAATAAGGCCTAGGTATTCAACCAATCTTTGGTTGAAAAAGCACTTTGAAAGCCGCAAATAGAGGTCGAGTTCTAGAAGGTGTTTGAGAATGTGATGTGTGAATGCTAGTAACTCATTCAGAGTTGACGCAAATATCAAGATGTCATCTAAGTAGACAATGATGTGTCCTGTGGCGATAAGGTCGGCTAGCTTTGTGTCCATGAATGTTTGAAATGTCGCAGGGGCGTTGCAAAGCCCAAAGGTCATAACTAGTGATTCATAGAGACCAAGAGGGGTCGCAAAGGCAGTTTTCCATTCATCGCCTTCTCATATTTGTATATTGTTGTATCCCCATCGTACATCCAACTTGGTAAAGAACCGTGCACCAAGTAGTTTGTCTACAAGTTCAGGGATTAGTGGTATAGGCAACGTGTTCTTCCTTGTAATCTCATTGAGAGGACGGTAGTCTTGTACTGGTTGAAGTTTGCCATCTTTCTTATCTATGAAGAAGAAAGGGCATGCAAAAGGGGACTCGGATCGTCATAGGGTGCCATTCTTTAGGCCAGAGTCAATGTATTCTTGTAATGCCTTTTGTTCTGGTGGGGTGAGCCTGTAAATTCCTGTTTTGTGCATCGTAGTATTCGGTAGAAGGTCTATCTTGTGATCCCATGGCTGGTGTTTGGGTAGTCGCTATGATTCTTTATCTGAAAAGACCTTTGCATATTGCTGGAACTCCTGTGGAATCTCCGCAAGCTTTGTTCCTTGTGAAATGGCTAGGGATGTAGAGACCATAGTTCTTCCAATTGTTGGTCCTAGGTATTTCTCATTGTGCACAGTAATAAGTTCAATTGTGTCCGTGTTTCCAATTGAGAGCTCAAAGTCGTCATCGACTTGTGTTTCCCATTCTAGGGTCGGTAGTAAGGCGGCCATGAGAGGCGAAGGACTAGAATTGTTGTCCTCATAGCATTGCGGCAGGCAATGATTTAGACTGAGTGCATTCTTGGCCCAGTCGATGTTAGGATTGTGTTTCTTTAGCCAATCTGTCCCAAGGAGCATATCGTGGGCTCCTGTGTTGGTTACGAAGAACTGTACTTGTTCTGAGTGTCTTGGGCCCATTTTCATCTGCAGTAGCATAGTGTAGTTTATAGCACCTTGGTTGTTGATTGTTCCATCGACATTTCGAGGGTAGACTGGGGCTTGTAATTTCCAGAGAGGTAACTTGTGTTTGACAGCAAAGGTGGCATTGCAGAACAGTTCTTCTGCGCCACTATCGAGGAGAGCTTGAGCATCGATTTGTTTTCTCTTAGACACAATTCGGACTGGGATGTGAATAGAAGGTACGCATGTATTCCGAATCGTGTTTATATTTACAAAGGACACCGTCTGACCCAAAGCGACAGTGTTAATGTTACAGGTAGAGGGAATTGGTACATCTCTCACTGACAATACAACAGGAGAGGGCTTCAAAAAGGAGTTGGTACAGTATCAACGTCCATGTCGATGATGTCAGAGGTTTGCATAGAATTGACCTGGAGATTTGACATATTCTCCACAAGGTTGTCTTGGGGTACTTGATTTTCATTGATGGTCTCTAGCTGATGGACCTGTGCATTGAAGTCGCGTTTAGGTGCCTCTAGACATGCGGTGGCTCTATGTCCAGGCTTTGAACAGTAGAGGCATAAGCCTTCCTTAATGCGGCAAGTGTGTTCCTCAGGTGTGAGGCATCTGCATCCTCTGCGGTTAGAACCGCGTCCACGGCCACGGCCTCAGGTGTCATTTGCTGCAATGTCGATGGTGGTTCCGTCAGGACCAATAGATAGTTCTTGGATAGATGCACCTCGGCCCCACCAAGGGAATAAGCCCCTAAAAGGGTGCTGTTGTCCTCCTCCAAAGACTTGCCAATTTCTGTCGATTTTGCGAACTTTGTCTACTAGGTTGGCAAGAGTGTTGGGCTGAGAAGTGACATTAAGGAGCTTCGCATTTAATCCTATGTTCAGGTTCTTCCTGAAGGCAAACATTTTGGATTCTTCATCTACATCTGCATTTGCCGCATGTGTACTCCATTCTTGGTACCAATCGTTGAGGGGTCTGTTTCCCATTGCAGTTCCATACATCCTACTAATAGCTTCCACTTTGAGTTGTGGAGGGATAAATTGTGCCTTGAAGGTGTCTCTGAATTGTTCCCAGGTTCTCCAGGTTCTAGGGTTGGCTGTGAGAGCTGCTTCCATACATTTGGCAGCCCATTCTCCAGCACGAGTTCCTATCTTAAAGTAGCCAAGGGCTGATGCTACTCTTTTGTCAACAGTGGTGAATGCGTCTTCGTTTAACGCGTAGTAGTTGTTTAAG
>QFFA01002003.1:0-12755 GCA_003316565.1 Russula foetens | reverse complement strand
GCCGTCGCCTGCTTCTCGTTGGTGCGGTCGGCATGACCATCTGCGAATTCATCATTGCCATTATCGGTTCGACCACGTCACAAGGCAATCAGTCCGCACAGTCCGCAGAGGTAGCTTTCGTTTGCTTCTACATCGCGTTCTTCGCCTCCACATGGGGACCCATCGCATGGGTCATCACTGGCGAGATATTCCCCCTCCAGATCCGTGCCAAGGCAATGTCGCTCTCGGTGGCATCAAACTGGCTTTGGAACTGGGCCATCGCTTATTCCAGTGAGTCTCTTCTCGTTTCTCTGGTGAGCGGTTCTCGCACGATTCTTATCCGTATTTTTTACAGCGCCCTACATGGTCGACTCTGGACCCGGAAACGCAGACCTGGGCACCAAGGTGTTTTACATCTGGGGCTCCACCTGTGCCTGCTGTGTCGTCTTCGCCTACTTCTGCATTCCCGAAACAAAGGGGCTCTCTCTCGAGCAGGTCGATATGTTGTACCAGAACGTCGCACCCGTTAACTCGGTCTCGTACCGCAAGCGACTCCTCGCGGAGGGTACCGAGCTCTCGGGAAGACACGGTAATGCCCCCGCTGCCCGCGATAGCAAGGATGACGACCATGTGTCAAATGAGAAAGTTTGAATCGTGCCTCGTGCGTAGGCCGACGGCATAATCAACCCTTTTTATTTTCCATCTCATGACTTCCATATTTTATCCCCCCTTGATTTTCAAACCATTTTTATTGTTATGCTCACACCTGGGGACCGGGATTTCAATCCATGTCGGGGAGCGTTGGGTATCCGTGATTCTGTCATGACTATCGATAAAATGAACATAAAAACGATTCCGTTGTATTAACTCGGTTATCAATAATGCATTACCCGATTCATCTCTCTTCATCTCTTTCTGACAAACTACCCGGTGACCTATCCACCCGAGTTTCTTTGTTTTGCAACGTGTGAGACTTTGGAGTTGTGTCTTGGAGCCCTTGAAAGTGGCTCCCCTTGTGCACGTGACAATTCCGCAAAGGATACTTGCGCGCACCACATGTGATCTCTCCCTCTGCCTTCTGGCGTAGCGTAGTTGGCCGAATGTAACCTCTTCCTCTTCCTCAGGCGATATTCGGGCGAATAACACATATAGAGCCCCGTCGAAGCCTCCCAGGAGGGGATAAAAAATGCAAAAAAGGAACTCGACCACTGGCACCGATGGATGGACATCTCAGTACCGGTTGGGTGTAAGGGTATTTCGACCCTCATATGCCGTGGCGTGGAGCCTCTTCCGAAGTTATTCCTCCCTCACAAATTTTTTATTTTGTTTAGAACAAAAACAAGGAAAAAGTTCGGACCTCAGGCCTCGGGTTCAAGTGAGACCGACCGACCGGCACGCACGTATGCATCCCTGGATATACTGTTTAAACTCAACGAACCCCCCCCCACCCCCCACATCATCATGGCCCGGCGCCTCGGTGCCACTCATTTACCGAGTTCCCCGCCCCATGTGCTCTTCGGACCCCACAATAGACCTAAATATGAAAAGAAGTCCTTTTGGCACTCGCGCGCGCGTGGATGATGGGCGTTGTGACCTATGAATACATACACCCTACACCCTACAGCCCGCCATTTCGGACGTGGGCCCATCTATCTCTTTTCCTCGCTTTTACACATTCCCTTGCTTCCTTTTTTTTTTCCATGTCCGACTGGGGAGCCCACATCGATGTCATCTGAAATGTCGTGGAGTAGGTTTTTTTTATTTTTTATTTTTCCATATCATGATACGCTTGTTCGATGGGTTTGTACTATGAGAAAGAACTCGCACAAGTCGGATTGTTTCTTTTGGAGAAGGGGAAGCAGCGGTCATGTGTGGGACCTTCAAATTGGCATTGCTTATCAAATTTTAGGAAGTTGTGCGTGCGACGTGCGAAAATGTGGAGATTGGGCAAGATTACAGTCTTGTCCGAGAGTCGGTGTACCGACACACAGTTGCACGTCTCTCAGGCTGGGCGATCAAACCTATCGTATGTATGGTGCGATGTTGTGGTCAATCCCTCGGTTGAATGTGAAGGTGTCAGGTCTGTGGCCACACGTCGTTCTCGCACTCCACCATGATTTGGCGGGATAGTCATATCTTTGCCCACGTCTACTCTTCCCAAGCTTGAACGTTTGAACCCGTTACAAGGTGAAAACTACCATAGTAGAACAAATACGTGTGAAGGTACGGAATGCATCCCCGTGTCCATTTATTACAAAGAGAGTAGGATAAGAGCACACACAAACACACAAAAAGACCCGTCAGAGAGAAAAAGCGTGAGGAGCAGGAGCAGGAGCAGGAGGAGGGGGGTTCGTCAGTTTGGCCGGGCGGACGTGATGAAACGTTTCACGACGTCCTTGCCCACGTCATTCCAAACCGCCTTCAACCCGGCGGGGAGCTTCAAGTTCGAGGGGATCACGATCCCGCCCAGCGTCGTCTTCCTCTCCCTCTCGGGCAGATCCGCCTCGCCGTCCCAATTGATCCGCACGCTTCTGTGGTCCCCGTGCACGAGAAGCGCATCCAGCGATTCTTCTTCCCGGACCCCAGATCTGTCGTCGTCGTCGTCCTTGCCGCCACTGCCACTGCCAGTGCCCTGGGCCTCGCTGTGGCTCCTCCTCCTCCTCCGCTGCTGCTCCGTCCCTTCTCCTGCCCCGCATAGTTCGTCGCGGACAAAGTACACCCGTTCTTCCGGGATGTCTAACAGCGGTGCGGTGCACGCCCCGAGCGACGTGGAGAACGCGATGCGGTCGTGGGCCGCACGAATGGTGATTTCCCCGCGGAAGCAGCGGGGAAGCGAAATGGAGACGTCCCCATGATTGGCACAGATCTCGACGTCTAGATTCGGACGCGCCGGACCATCCTTCTTCCTCCCCTCTGGGCAATGCTGTTTTTTTTTCCGGAGGGGGGCGTGATGAGTTCGATTCATTTTTTTTTAAAAGAAAAAAAAGGAAAAAGATAGACGTCACACCAATTTTGCCTTGACGGAGCCGGATTGGCTCAAGAGGGTCATGGAGGCTCGCTTCGATTTGCCGCTCGGGTCCGGGATGATCCATATTTCGGCCGTGATGGACCCTTTCGAGGATTCGAGGAGGAGGTTGTGGTTTTGCTTGGATATCAACAGCCCGTCGTACGCGGTTTGGAGCAGTGGGGGCATGGACAGGTCGATGGCGTAGTGTCCCTCGATGGCCGCATTCGGCTTGAACACCCGCAGGTAGTTCGTGGGGCCGACACCACGTTCCCTGATTTGGGCCAGCAGAGACGCCATTTCCTAGACAATCCGTAGATGGGAAAATTTAACTTTGAGCCTGCTCCTTCGGCGCTGATGATTCGAGTCGATGGGGAATGGTACGTACCCCATCGTCGCTCTCGGGACCGGCAGGACGAGGTTCGGGAGTTACTACTAGTGCGTTCGGTTCGTCACTTGGAGTTGCCATCGCTGTCGTAGAAGTTCGTGAAAGTACAAAAGCACCACTGTGGTGTAGAAGCGTGCGTTGTCGTTTGGATGAAAGGTGATCCAGGTACACCACAAACCGAACCACGTCGTCGACAGGTAGAATGCAGAAGGGCGCTTATTCATGACAGCAATCATTACGTTTGTAAGGTAGGCTGGTGGCCGTCTAAGTCCGCTTGGGCGACAAGGAGGTTCTTCCTTCTGCAGCGAAACATATCCAGGGCATACTACATTGACCAGTAGCGCCAGTACTTACTAGGTGTGCACTGACATGATACCGAAAAGAGAAACCGTGAAATGAGATCACGTGTGACATTTTGCTAAATTAAGAAAGTTGATCGATTAATGAGGTCTGGCTTGAGGACTTGTCATGCATGCCATAAGTTGCGAGGCACTTGAACTTGGAAAACAAACCATGCTGAATTCGTACCACAGTAGAAGAAAAGTATAGGATGTGACCTTATGGTCAACCACTGGTCCGTACCCGTATCACAAGAGCCCATAAACACAACACAAAAAAACAAGGTCGGAAGGATCGGGGGAGGGGAGGAGCCTTATCAGTTTTCCCGACCAGACGTGGTGAAGAATCTCGCCACATCCCTCCTCAACTCTTTCAAAAGGGATTTCCACCTGCCGAGATTCAAGTGGATCCTGCGCGACTTCTTCCTAGGCAGATCCGCCTCCCCGACCCAGTTGATTCGCACACCCCTGTGCTGCCCGTGCACGCGAAGCACATCCGGCGGCTGTTCTTCACGTGTCACAGATCGGCCCTTACTTCCCTCGCCGCCGCTGCTCCGCCGCGTTTTCTCCACGCACAGTTCGCCGCGCACAGAGTAGACGCGTTCTTCCGGGACGTCCAACAGCGGTGCCGTGCATGCACTGAGAGCGGGGGAGAACGTGATGCGGTCGTGGCTAACGTCCTGAATGGTGATTTGCCCGCGGAAACAACGCGGGAGAGAAACGGAGACGTCTCCGTCGTTGGCAAGTATATCAATGTCGAGATTTGGGTGTGAACCGCTCCTGGTGTCGGGGCAATGCTATTTTTGCGCAAGTGTCAGCACTTTCCCCTTCCTCACAATTGAAGAAAAGGTGGTTTGAGTCGGACGTACCACCTTTGCCTGAATGGATCCAGATCGATTTGTGAAGCTCAAGACGGCCTGCTTCGATTTGCCCCTCGCGTCGGGAATGATCCATACGTCGGCGGTAATGGGTCCTCTCGACGTTTCGAAGTAGAGGTTGGGCTTTTGCCCGTTTTTCATCGGAACCTCGTGAAATGCGGTTGCAGTTTCTAGCAGTTGGGGGATGGAGAGGTCGAGGGCGTACTGTCCCCGGATAGCTGCTTTCGGCTTTGATACGACCAAGTAGTTCGTCGGACCGATGCTGCGTTCCTTGATTTGGGCCAAGAAAGATGTTATTCCCTAGATATCCAGAGAGGGTGGTTAACCTGGAGCCCAAGCATTGTGATAATTCAAGGCCCCAGGATCGTAGGGCGCATGTTCGAGGAATGGTACGTACCCCATCGTCGATCTCTAAATCGGCGAGACTGTTGATGTCCAGCGATTTCGGTCGGAGGGCTGATGCAGTCAATTTTTTACTTCCGGTCACCATTGCTGTGGTAGGGTTCCGAAGGGTGAAAGAGTGTACGCGTGTGTGTGGGTGAAAGGAGGATCCAGGTACTCCACAAACTGGTGCTGAGATATGTAGTCCATGTGGAACGACGCGTATTTACGACAGTAAACGGATTGCCTTGACGCAGAATTGCCAATAGACCCGGTGGGGGAATACAGTTACGGTGCTTCTCCTTGAGGGCATCATCACATGTGGTACTGGAAGTACTGTGTTGTCATCGGCCCGGAATGAAGCGTGAAAGCGGCGCAGCGCAGCAAATCAACCGGATAAGCGGCCCGCGCCCAGTTGAATTTTCTGCCTACGACAATCAAGCACGAGAAGAGAAGAGAAAAGAAAGGGAAGACGGCCAGTATCCTTCTCGATCTTGTTCTCAACCAGATGTGAAAAGTCTCCCCAAATCATTCCAAGAAGCCCTCCACCCACCGGCAGCAGGCTTCATTTCCGCCTCGCCTACCCTGTCGATCCACACGCTCGTATGTTCTCCAGTGATCAAAATCTCGTCCAGTGGTTCTTCCACCAGACTGTCCTCGTCGTCCTCGTCGTCATCCGACCCTTCCCTGCCCCACTGCCCCCTGCGCGGTCGTTCACCAACAAAGTATACCCGGACGTCCGGGACGTCCGCCAGCAGCGCAGCGCATTCTTCGAGCGCAGGAGAGAACGCGATGCGATCGTGAGTCGTGAGGATTGCGACAGGCCCGCGGAAGCAACGAGGGAGCGAGAGAGTGATTTCGCCATTGCTGGCGCTCAACGATATGCTGAGAGATGGACGCGTGTGGCTTTTCAGAGCCCAGTCAGGGGAAGACGGGTCGTGCTATTTATCGTGCGTTTTCATATATCAACATTTGCCCCCCTCAATTCCACAGAAACACAAGGGGGCGACACTGGGATTGAAGGAGACGTACCACCGTTGCTTGGAGAAAACCATCGTCGGTGCACAAGTCCAAGGAGACTCGCTTCGACGTCGTGCTTCCATCATGGACGAGCAATATTTCGGCGGTGATGGGACCGCTCGTCGTGTAGATAGAGAGATTCTCGGGGTCTTTGTCTGTGACTGCGCGAGGCACAGGCGGAGGTGGTGGAGGCAGAGAGAGGTCGAGGACGTATCGTCCTTCCACCGCTGAACCGTTCTTTAATACGTAGACGTAATTCGTGGGAGCAAGGATGCGTCCGGTCAGCGGAGACACTTGGTCCTAGATTTTCAAGGAAAAGACCGACTTAGAAAACGTGCACATTCACGGGACACGAGGCACATGACGGACACACCGGCTTTGCGACAAGGACCCAATCCTCCTCTTCGAATTTGGCCTCACTGACGTCAGACATCTTCCAATGGTCACAAATTGGAAGGCTTTGAGACAAGGAGGTGAGGAATATATCGCAAATAACTGGGCTGCGAATGCGACTCGGGGAGGAAGGTGATAGTCGTCATATTTAAGGTCTTCGGCCAGCTGTGGACAGAACCTCAGGCCTGAGGATTGGTTTATTTGGTTTGGGTCACGTAAACACTATGTGGAACGCGTGAACCTCGTGTATCTGCCTGCAGAAGAATCAGCCACCTGCATCATGATACAGCCACAGCATGAGGACGGTATTGGCCTGGAACATTGGCTGGAGCCTTGATTCGCTAACTACTCCCTAGTGTCTCACGGTGAAAGTGAGAGTAGATTGCTGTATACAGTATGCGTCGGTTCACCAACTGTCTAGCAGGTCTATTTTGCAAATGTAGACAGACTGCGATGACCGGTAAATGATACCAGGACGGCTTACACAGGGAATGGGCCACCACAGCCAGGCACCGTGACGGAGTCCGAGTCTTTACCTCGTGTTTACACGCCTTCACAAGAACGAACAAAATCAGCAGTTATAGTCAAGGGTGAGAAAGAGAGGACTCAGGATCGCCGAGCGTTCGAGAAAATAAAAAGCTGTCTTCACCACTAGTACTGAGGAGAGAAAGACATCCAACCACCGAGCCACATCGCGGGCGGCTCCTCATCGCCATCCCAATTGAATCGATACCTTCGTATGTTTCCCACCGTCGTCTTCCACTAGCGGAGTTTCGCCTTCGGCATTTTGCTGCAGTGCGTCCCACTACCAACAAGGTATACAGTACCCGGGAGCCTGGAACGTCCGAAAGCGATGTACTAGGAGTACATTCCCTGAGTGCAGTGAAAAACGCGTTCCTTTCGTCTTGGCAGGTGGGGATGGTGATGTACCCGCGGAAACGTGACAAACGTCTCCGTGGTTGGTGTGCATTTTTCACGTCAAGAGCTGGACGGGCACGGCTCTTTCCATGCTATGAAAAAAGTACTGATGGAGGAACCCAGACGTTCAATTGAAGTCGCATGTAGCATGACGCAAGACACCGCCGACCGTCTTTCCGTCTTACAACCCACACAGCCACAACCCAAGAAACGAAAACGGCTGGTAAAGCAATACGATTACATAGTCCATAGCGAGTACAAATCAGCGGTGTAAAACATTGCAAGAATAGACAACTACTAGTACCAAGAAGGACAAGACAAACGAAACGCTCGGACCGTCAAGGGGGCGCCGTCAGCATACGCGACCACTGGTGAAAAATCTCGTCGTGCCACCACAGAAGACCTGCCAACCGGAAGGCCTCATCTCGGGGAGCTCCTCTTCGCCCTCCCAGTTGATCCGCACGCTCGAGAACATCCCACCTACAGAAAGCTCGTCCAGGGGTTCTCCTGAAGATTCGCCCTCTTTGTCCGCATTGTCACTACCCCACTTCCCCTTGAGTGGCCGTTCGCCGACAAAGTACACCCGGAAGCCCGGAACGTCCGAAAGCAGCGACATACTTTCTAAGAACGCGGGAGAAAACGCGATCCTGTCGTCGCCAGTGCTGATGGTGATTGGCCCTCGGAAGCAGTGAGGAAGAGAGACAGAGATATCTCCATAGTAAGCGCGCACGTTCAGATCGAGAGCTGGACGGGCACGACTGTTTCCGTTGATGGAGGAGGGATCGTGCTATTGTGAATTGTATTTTTGTTTAACCACCAGATCCTTCAAGACGGGGGACGGCAGAAGGACGAAGGGAACGTACCACTTCTGCGCGGACGACGCCATTGTCGGTACATAGTTCCATGGAAGCTCGCTTCGGCTTTCCAGACATGGCTCCATCATGGATAATCCATATTTCAGCATTGATGGGCCCGCTCGTCGTGTAGAGGGAGAGGTTCTTGCGGCCTTGGTCCGAGAGGATGCCAAGCGCTGATGGAGGTGGTGGTGGCAATGATAGATCGAGAACGTATTGTCCTTCTACTCGGAGACCCCGCTTGGAGACACGGAGATAGTTCGTAGGGGGGATGCTACCAATACGTCTCTTTCCGTCGAGTAATGGAGTCGCTGGGTCCTGGTATTTTCCAAAAAAAAAAAGGAGATTTGTGAAGGTTAGAGATCTGTAGTGTGGCACAAATGTCCCAGAGGAACGTACGCCAGCGCAGGTCTCGGATTCTTCCTCAGGATCGGTGCTTAAATCCACCACTTCTGGTTCATCAGTCCGGATATTCGAGTTGATGTATACCATGGTGAGGGTGAGGTGAGAGGAAGCAAACGAGGACGTACGACAAAGCGCCCGAAAAGAGGAATGTGAACGGGTAGAACTAAATGCGGCACAGCGCTTACTTATTGCGGTGCTGGTTTAGGGGGAACAGCTCATGGCCGTGGCCGACCAGACTGTTTTCCCGGACCTTGGGAGGACCTTTGATTACTCAGGCATAACCGACAGCTTATCCCAGACCATGACCGCTGTCGCCTGAGGCCACTGCTGTGCGATGATCAATGTACTGCATGCGCTTATATGAGTCATGTGGCTATGATCAACTTGGTTGCGATCACGTGTAAGGCTATTCGGGTGGTGTGATGATTTGATTAATATCGTGCGTCGCCGTGGGTATCGTCGAGGCTGGGTTCTGAGGTACCTTGGCACATGACATGACAATCACACCGTCATCACTAAGCTGCGCAGCCCGCTCATCCTTCTTATATATACCCCGTCCCACAGCCTTTTACGCACCACCAACTCCCTTTAAATCAACAGTGACCATTCGAAAGATGTCCAACTCTAGCAAGGCCAAATCCGAGGAGGAATGGCGGGCGATTCTCAGCCCCGAGCAGGTGCGTCCCGTCATTGCGTCACACACATACTGTAGCCCATCAATGTCTTACGTAAAACACATACGTAGTTCAGGGTGCTCCGGATGAAGGGCACCGAGCGAGCGGGGTCGGGCGAGTACGAGCACAACAAGGCGGCCGGAGTCTATTCTTGCGCCGCTTGCCAAATGCCGCTTTACAAGAGCGCCACCAAGTTCGATAGCGGCTGCGGCTGGCCAGCCTTCTTTGACGGTGACCTCCTCCCTCTTTATCGTCCTGTTTTCTCCCGTGTCGAATGAGCTTCGCGTTTAGCCATCCCGGGCGCCGTATCCCGCCACGTCGACTTCTCTTCGGGCATGGAACGCACAGAGATCACCTGCACCGCTTGCGGGGGTCACCTCGGGCACGTGTTCAAGGGGGAAGGTTACAAAACGCCAAGTGGGCTCCCTTTGCCTCTTTCTTTCCGATGGAGAGATACTGACCGGAGCGTTTCCGTAGCCGACGAGCGTCACTGCGTAAACTCGATCTCTCTGAATTTCGCATCCGATGACAAAGAAGGTCGAGACAAGGGCTTGCTGGGTCGCCTACTGAAAAGCACCGGTTTGAGCAGTTAGGCCTAGTTAGGACGTGCGCAACGTCGTTGGTCATTTGAAGATGGGGATGTATAATTCGGATATTGGGTTTCGATTTCATCGTGATTCATAATAGTTTTGTATTAAGCTTACAGCAAGGGGTGGGAGTCATGGATCACGGTGTAGCTAAAGAAGGTACTTTGCCTCTAGTCTCAGGAATTAAATAACACCATCAGCTGGAGCGGCATGGCCTTGTTCTGGCCATTGAAGGGTACAAAATACAGTTGATCCAAGCTAGGAAAGATGCTCACGAGGCTATTCTCCATGGACAAGACCTGCCGTACAAGGACACCTCTTATCAGCCCTATCACAAGGGAGAGAGGGTCAAGCTGGAATCAATCTCAATTCTAAAGGTGAACCACACCTGGTACGTAGATACCCACCGATTATTGCCTCCCGGTGCGTGGACTACGAGCTTTCCCCGTTAACGTCTGCTTGCTGCGCCAATGGCGATCTGCTCAAATCGCCTTGCAGACGTTTTGAGGTGTTCTGAATGGAGGTCTTCATGGTGACGTGGATAAGTTCCAAGACTTCGAGGGCGGTGAGAAAGGCTAGAGCTGCGTAGTACGACCGCGCCAGCTTTCGTGTTGCCCCTTGTTTCTCTCCTTCCTCTTCGCTCATCGCCGTGTCTACGAAGGTGATATCTAAATCTCCACATTTTTACTGTTTTGCGCTCATAGGTATCCAAGGCGACTGACTGCAGCTGTCTTTTCGACAATCCCCTCCACGACGGCGCTCCTTCGTAACACTGTACTAGCATCCAAGTCTCTCGCGGAGACGGCCATCGACGCACTCGATTCTGAAACGGGTTTGAGGTGAAGGAGCCGCGGAGAGTACGACGACAGGTGCCGCTTTTCGAGGCAGGCAAAAGAGGGTGGCATCAGGGTGCGTATCCTTACCAACTGCGAGTTATGCCAACTTCTTGAAAACCAGCACCTGTTGGTGCGCCTTTGAGTCGCCTCCTCTGTCTTAATAATAACTGGCCTTTGTTCACAGCGCGGGTGGGGCCCTCGTCTTACACGTTTCACCACCGAACCAAGAACGGCGGCCAGCAGCTCAAGGAGGGCGAACCAACGCGATCCTGTGCAAAGGTCTCCGAGCTGCGCAAGGCGTATTAGGATACGGAGAATCTCGTCTCGTCGTCGCCCCATTGGCACCTGGTCACGTCCACGGTGGCGCCTTTCGACGAGAACAAGACTGCGCAGATGCTGATCCGAGTTGCCTCGATGGATGGGGTGTCTGTAAGGGCAGATGTGGCGTTCCCCCGCCTTAAGAAGACGATAATTGTTTTACTTGTGTGCGCGTACAATCCAGCGCGGCAGGGCGATCATTTGCTGCCCACGCGAGCGGGCCACCACGGATACAGTGATCACGATCATCGATTGTGCGTGGATCAGCCCATAAGGCCCAAGGGCGTGAGCCAAAAAAAATACGCGATCGTGCGTTTGAGGGAGAGCGCCCTCAAACGGGTGCTGTGATCGGGACACAAATTGGGGTGCTCGTCGGACGGGCACCAACGTAGAGAGACAGTACATAGATACGGCCTGTATTTGAGGCCTGCCCTTCCATTGCTGGGAGGGCAGACGACTTCTTTGCGATAAATTATGCGATAAATCGCAGATTTTGTTGTTGTGAAGTTCTTAAGAGGTCTTGAGCCCCTCTCCCTTTCCCCTCACTGGCGAAACACACTTATTTGTTGCGCGCATCACGCCGCAGGCATGTTACAGCTTCGAACGCAAGCTCAGAGGGTACATCGTACCCAAGGTTGTAGACGCCTACCCGACGAAGTGGCTCGTCACGTTCGTTCCCGCCTTGTTCTAGGCGCGCAGTTGCAGGAGTGGCACGATAGAAGGGCATCGAGGGAGGTGGGACGGACGAATACGAACATACGACGCACGATGACCACGACCACACGGCGCGCCATCAGATCACTCTATAATCTGCCGACTGATGCCTCGCTCCCAGGGTGGTGAGGACGCACTTGTCGACCAACTTGGTCCCCTCGGTCGTACTTGTGCAGTGGCCATCAAAGAAGTTGCCAGTTACTACTACCACTTCGAGCAGGGGCATGGCAAACGTGTAGACGTGGTTCGTCCGAGTTCTAGTTCTCGTCAACTGTAGAGCACAGTGTGAGTGGCCCTCTCGTGTGTTCCCGGCGGCGAGTCGCTCGGGAATAGGGCAACACCAAAGAAGTACGTAACGGCGCAGCCGGCGAAGTTCAGTTTTCGCGGCAATGTGCGTCAAACCCGGTCGCGTTATTTCAAAATTCAAAAAAAAGGATTCTTCTGCAGTACGTACCTGAGCGTTCTATTGTAGAGATTTGATATGCTGATATGCTATTTGCTTTACACTCAAGGCGGAACTTCAAGTTTTTTTTTTGCTTTTTTCATGCATGCACTTGACGATCACGATACCGTGTTACCCTAAGTACGCCACTCCGTTCCTCAAACATTTTACACGAGAGCGCTATGCCAAATTACAAGTACATACGTAGGGACTCTCGATCACTGTTTTGCTTTTCAATTATTGCGGCGGCCATGGGAAAGGAACCCACCTTCCTACATCTGTCCTAACCGCACAATTTTTACCGCTTTCCCGCTTTCAGTCGAGTATAATGCCCAAAACGGGGCAATGGTCAGGGTTGCCCATGTCCATGTTTCGGGCAGCGTGAATTAGCCAAATATGGTACCAAGTAATCCTCAAAGTATTCCCGTAGTCCATTTGATGTACAGAAAGATATTTCGTGAAACAGTAGCACCGTAAGGCGAGGACACCCGCACTCCCGGGGCCTCCCGCTCCTAGCACTGGCACAGAAACCTTGGTTCGATGTCCCTTCTGTGATAACATGGAAACTTCCCGACTACGTTGAGGTTTCCAGTTCGATGACATCGCCCTGGACGACTGATCCGGAC